>JAOPJG010001027.1:0-13721 GCA_027478255.1 Dispira simplex | reverse complement strand
GTAAAGATAGCCTTTAATAAACTAAACTATAAACTAATTGTGATAAACTGGGGGAGTGTTGTTAGACACTTAAACATGGATAAACAATAAACGATTTTTCACCAGAGTGAAGAAAGGAGTGGGTGAGTGAACGAGATATAATATACCAGACTGAGGGCACGAGTAGCGAAGGAAATCACGTGAAATATATTACTGACGGAGGCGGGAAAACATGGAGATTAACATACTTTCTTGTATTTTGGTACATCTGAATGTGCTCGTGTATCTCAATTTTGTACTCGCAGAAATACACCTGAGACATGCTCCAATTCTTATTGTAGAGCGTGTACCATCATCTCCAGTCGATATTGGGGTGTATTACTGCATTCCCAATAGTGGTGTACGTGGTTAGCAGTGTCTAAAGGTTCTTCTATAACAGGAAATTCGAAGCATAGCAGGCTTGGGATACTGGGTCCCGTATCATGCAAAGGTTATGACTACCATCATATACCAACATTATGCCACCATCACCTGCATAGTTTTAGCACTGTGCGAAGTGCATTCTTTAGGCATTGTCGGGATATATAAAGGCACCGCCTGCGCAATCATCTGGTATTGGACAAGACACTTTTTGTAGGTTTTTGATTTTGTACTTAGTCTTGAAATTCTCGATCATTCCTTGCGCTTCCCCTGGAGATTATAATTTTCCAAGTAATCCTACACGTACTACTATGGCTAAAATGCATGTGTTGCAGCTAATAACTCTCTTGTATGCATTTCTAGTGCCTATTAGTTGCGCACCACTTGGAGACCCAGGACTTAGAATTGACACTAACGTGGCCAAGTCACCTTTTTAGGACACATTGATAAGGGATATTTTTTGTAATCCGGCAGCATATGTCAAGGCCTCTACTAGTGCCGAAATAAAAGCTGCTGCTGGGTCTTCAAGTCCAATTCTAGGTCCTTTGTCTCCTGGCCCACAACCCGGCAGTGCCTTAAGAACACCAATCAATCCTTCAATGCCCGGGGGGATTCCTATCACAACGAATGTAGTAAATACAAGTACAAACCACAATGGCCCCGTAAGTAGGAGACTTACGGATCCCAAAAACCACGGAATCTCTACTCCACCGACTGCAGGAAACCCTGGCCTACAACGCAGCAACGCCATAAGACCGAAAACGAACCCTACACCGCCAGTTAAGTCCGGTCTGCTTCGAAGCTTTCCAAACTAATACCTTCCATGGGTGAAATTGGAAAACTATTTAGATTATTCCGGGGTAGTGCGCTGGCAAGCTAGTAATACGTAATAGGCTATAATCCAAGGACACAATAAAATAGCACACCATTGTATACCCGGCAATATGTGCTGCTGAGCGTTGTCCTTGTATTTGGGTACGCAGATAGGTAGGTCCCACTTCTCCAGAGTTCCCAACTTACCATGGCGCACCCCCATGAAAGTTATAATGAAGCGAGCCTCATGTAGGGCTTAATCCTACATGCCCTTCTCGAATATTTAGTTTTTTATTACTATTTTATTTCCTACATAGAGATCTGTTCTTTTTGTGATGCTTGACAGTACATGATTACCTAATAAAAATAGTATTAAGTCAATGTATATTCTATAGCAAAGATAAAATAATACGTGAGTGATAGGCGAATGACGTTATTCTTGTAACCTATTCTATTACAGTATGAAGTTATGATGCAGTTGTTCATTAGTTGCCTTACTTCCAATATCCCAATCGTACAGTTGAGTGTACGCAGAAGTGAAAAAATCTATAGTTACCTTGTGAAGTACGAAGTTTCACGCTATTATCAAAGTTAATACAATAGCTAACCGTTCGTATCGCGATGATAGAGATTCCGTAGAGTCATCACAGGACTGTGCTTAAAAGGTAAAAATGTGCCCAATAAAAAATCTGCAGCTTTTCAACATTGCAAGTCACATGATGACTATTTCTCACCCCAATTTTTTTTTTAAAAAAAAAACCATACACGGTTTTTTCTGGTTATTATATTTATTTTTCTCAGAATGGTGTATTGCCATAAAGCTGCACTTTCAAGTCAGTATCTTTATCTTTTAAATGAAAGGTAGTAAATATTGCTCGTTGGTTCACATTATTCACTTTATCTCACCGTTATATAACAAGAACTTGTTACCATTTACAAACCATGGGCGACACCCTTCGTAAGCGTAAATGGCGTCAACCCTTGACTAAAGAGCAGCGCCTAGCGCGCCGTGATGCCGAAATAAGAATGGTTACAACCCTGGAACAAAGGGTGCTCGAATACGAACCTCCGGAGCGCACGGCCACCACAAAACTATTGTTTCACATGTTACCCATTTCCGGTGAAACGAAAAAGGGCTTGACTAATGCCAATTTCGTGGAAACAACTGAAATCCAGCAAAAGGCCATTCCGCTCGCGTTGAAACGTCACGATATCCTCGGGGCAGCCAAAACTGGGTCAGGAAAAACGTTGGCCTTTTTAGTACCATTGTTGGATATATTGTACCGGGAACGGTGGACCCGGCAAGATGGCCTGGGGGCGTTGATTATCTCTCCCACCCGGGAATTGGCGGTACAAATCTTTTCAGTGTTGGTGGATATCGGTAAACAGCACTCATTTTCGGCAGGTATGATTATCGGTGGTAATGATTTTAAAGAAGAACAGGAGCGCATTCTGAATATGAATATTCTGATCGCCACGCCTGGTCGCCTACTGCAACACATGAACCAAACCGCGGGGTTCGAGTGTAACAATCTCAAAGTGCTGGTGCTGGATGAAGCCGATCGTATCTTGGACCTTGGCTTTAGACGGACAATGAATGCCATCTTGGAAAATTTACCCAAACAGGAACGGACCACCTGGTTGTTTTCGGCCACCCAAACCAAATCGGTCAAAGACCTTGCTCGACTTAGCCTGACCAATCCGCATTACGTAGCGGTGCACGAAAAGTCCCAGCACAGCACACCCGGCAAATTGGTTCAAAATTACCTGGTCTGCGAACTGCAAGAAAAGCTGGAGATCTTGTTTTCATTTATTCGTAATCACGTGAAATGTAAAGGCTTAGTTTTTATGTCCAGCTGTAAACAGGTGCGGTTCATCTACGAGGCTTTTTGCAAAATGCGTCCTGGGGCGCCCCTCTTGCACATGCATGGTAAACAAAAGCAATCGCGTCGGGTGGAGATCTTTGAGGAATTCCGGAGAGCTCGACATGCGTTTATGTTTTGCACCGACGTTGCCGCCCGCGGTTTGGACTTTCCCGCCGTGGACTGGGTCATCCAACTGGACTGTCCCGAGGACGCCGATACATACATACACCGGGTAGGTCGTACCGCCCGTTACGAATCCGAAGGTCACGCCCTCTTATTGTTATTACCCTCCGAAGAGGAAGGGATGATGAACGTGTTGAAAGAGAAGCGGGTGCCCATAGAAAAGATTCAGGTTCGCTCGGGGAAAGCCATCCCGATCCAGCAGAAATTACAGCACATTTGTTTCCAGTATACGGATATCAAGTATCTGGGGCAAAAGGCCTTTGTATCGTACATGAAATCGGTATACCTTCAGAAAAACAAGGCCATTTTCGACGTACACGCCCTACCTACCAAGGAGTTTGCCGAGTCTTTAGGATTACCGGGTACTCCCAAGGTACGGTTCGTCAAGGGAGGTGCTAAAACGGCCAAGAACGAGAACCGGGATCTCAAACGGCTTCTTGAGAGTATCGAAAATGATAAACGGACTCCCCTCGAGGCCAATTCTGCCGACGATGTACCATCGGAAATCTCACGCAATGATAGTGATGCCGACTCACCCGAGGAGCCGGCGATCGTTACCAAGACCAAGAAACCGGTGACTAAGCTAGACAAGATGTTTAATCGCCGGAATCAGGATATTCTGACGGATCACTATACTAAGCTGGTGGATTGGAGTGATGATCAACATCAGAAGAGCAACACAACGGCTGAGGCCAACTCTGCCGCGTCTCATCCGGACGGTAAGGGTGGTAACGACAGCGATGATGACGCCGATGATCTGTTGGTATTGAAACGTACCGATCACCAACTCGAAGGTACCGCCAAGGAGATGATGATACTCGATCCGCAACCCCAGGCGGTTTCTAAAAGGAAAATACAGCACAACCGTAAGAAGATGATCAAGAATATGCGTAACGAAAAATGGCTTTTTAATGACGAAGGTGAACTGGTTCACGGTTACGGCCTCAAGAGTGAAGCCGATTTTATGAAGGAAGGAGATGTCCAGGAACGGATCAAGCAACACATGGATAAACACCGAAACGCCATGGCTGCCCAGGATCCGGCGGATAAAGAACGCACCCAACAACGACTGCGGGAGAAGCGTCTCAAGAGAAAATTGCGGGATAAACAACAGGCGCTCGGAAACGATGGGGAAGAAGTTATGGTGCAATTGAGTGATGGTGTTGGTAGTGGGAGTGACCATTCCTATAACGACGACGAAGCGAGTTATGGTGATAATTTTAACAAAGAGAATCAAGGTCAAGATTACCCGAGTGGTCAAGATACTGATTCGGACGCATCAGGAGGTGAAGAACGAGACAATACCGATGTGAACCAGGTCGTGAAATCAGGTTCAGGTCGACGTCGTCGTCGCCGAAAGCGTGCCAAGGGTAATATGACGGTTGAGGCCACTCAACCCCCTATAGCTGCTCCGACTGACCTCAAGAGTCAAGAAGAATTAGCGTTGCAGTTGTTGAGCGGATTTTAATCACAATTGTTTTTTTTGAGGTTAGGTGTGTTGTTAAGGAGGTATGGGCGTTGTGATTTCTCAATTGTTCCCATTAAAGCCCTGTTTTCTTTGTATAATTCCACCAATTTCGTAGAATGATGTGTATTAATAGTTTACAATAGAGCATCCAGACAACCATTAATATATGACATATCAGAACTGTTGGGAATTGGGTAAACTAATAGCCTTTAATAAACATTGGATTTAACTAATACTAATGTCATAAGATATATAAACACTATGTAGGTACTATAGAATAAACTAAATTGGGAAGAACCTTAATCCAAGAGTGAGCACTCAGTGTGCGAACTATATACCAGTGGGTGACGTAAGTAATAGCCACTCACGTGACATAGGCTATGTATAGAGACGGACAACAGCCAAATATTAACAAGAACAATACCAGTGGTTTTAGCGGATGGCACACATTGCCAAATACTTACCTAACAATTCCCCTTGCAGGATCACCTAAAAAGTACGACCCTGCCCTCGGAATTGAAGTATCCTGATGCCCTCACTACACCTCCTCAGAAGAAGAGATTATTGGACAACCGTTTGCGTAAATTGGCGACAACCACTTCGGAAAATTATACGAAGCCCAAAGGCATTTAGAACTCATGCTGACGCTTGGTAGGGGGCTGCTGCTTATCAGTCATCCTAGTTAAGCCCCGCTGGAATCTCTGGGGAACCTCGTTGTCGTTGCGGAGGCCGAAGAGAAAGCGTCGAAAATTGAGAACAATGATAATGTCTCAGGTCCAGAAACAAACAGAAGGGAGTTCTTTGACCACGGACTCCAAACACTTGCATACAGATTGTTATGGAGTACATCATGTGTATTGTTGATAATCTCTAAATCTGACTTACTGTGTGTTGATGTGGTGTGAACCCCAGGTAATCAACGAAAAGGAATTAACAATGGGTCATAATCTTCGTCTATGGTTAAACATATGATACAAAACAGCAAGAAAAGTGTTAGAATTTGACATATTTAAATGAAGAGTATAACCAATAGTTCGACGAATTAAAACTAAGCTAAATGTCAAAATCAAATGAATTTGGTGACACTAGTGAAATTTAAGGTAATCAGAACTAATGATATTTACTTGTAATAGAAATAGAAACGAGGTTAAAATCAGAATTTTCTACTATATGGGTAATTTTTTTCGGCGATATAGAGATTTGGAGCTAAAAATGTACCAACAATGACATAACCAATAGGATTTTGTGAGAGACCCGTTCAACTTCGGCGGATTTTTCGCTATATAGTCGAAAAAAGTCTACCTATATGAAGAGAACTTTGGAAACATAATAAATTAAAATCACAGTGAGTCAGGTGATCGGAGTTACAAAAAAAAGCAATAACAATCACTTACCTTCTGTAGAATTAAAATCAAAATTTATATAAATGTAAAAATTAATTGTAAGAGAAGTGTGTTCCAAAAGCTGTATCCTTAGTATACCAAGGACTCCGAACCTTCCTAAACACCAGCATCATTTAATGGGGTTTAAATACCAATATATTTTCATTAGAAATACTGACATCAGAAAAGAAATAATATGAAACTAATCCAATCAAGCACCGAAAACCATAGTGTTTCACTAGTGGAAACTTAATTATTACTGACATCACCTTTTAATCGGCCTATCAAACTAGCATCCCACCATATCAGTAGTACCACAGTATAGATGCAGGCTACCCACCACAAAGACTAAAAGGGTTAAAAGGTGGTCTATTAGGTCCCAAAACATTGGCTTCCAAATAGGGGAAACAATTAGTTGGATCAACACCCTTAATTCTTACAAGTTATGCCGAGCCTCTGCCAGTTTCAAACATTGTACTCCGTATGGGTAATTTTTTTCGACTATATAGAGATAAATCCGCTAACGTTGATTGGATCTCTCACCAAATCCTATTGGTTAAAAGATAACTGGTCCCTTTTTTCCTTCAAATCGCTATATAGACGGAAAAATATCACCCATATGATGTTTTCACCAATGCAAAGGATGTAAGCTAATTCAGGTTCGTCACTTCCATTATTACGCCTAGTGGCAAACAGGAAATCTTCACACATATGCTTCTCATAGGAATGTCACAACATGCCTGGTACAGCAGAGTTGCAAAACAGTCGGATAAGAATTAGAATTAGAATTTATTGTTTAATGAGCCATGACAGGGCTCTCTATCCCCCCCCCACTCAAGCGAATGGGAACATGATCATACTGTGACTTGGGCATATAGATTGTAAGAAAAGAAAATGAACACCATGCCATCAGGGAATTTCAGTGGAAAAATTAAAATAGGAGAAATCGCTTACCTGCTGAAGTATTGTGACAGAGACTGCTTCAGCCAAGCACAGCTACCACTCACTATCATCCTCCAACAAATCTTGTATAAGTACCACAGACTTAAAATCATTATGTACAATACCATTGACAATCCACAGGTCCTTGTAAGAAGGGGATATAGATAAATGCTTTAATATTTGGATTGAGTGCGGTGGTTGTAAATGTCAGATGGGCGCCAAATAATATCAGTGGTAATTGAGGAAATGAGAATGTGAGATAGGGAGTAAGAAGGGAAGGGGGGAAATAGAGAGAACATGTATAAAAGGGTACAAAGTGAAAACATAAAGTGAGAGGGCCAAAAAAGTGTGAAATTCAAGCAAGATAAAAATCGCATTTTCGGGACATTTGATTTATAACTACGAACGCATTACTTTTTTTATACTATTAAGATATTTTCCCAACCTTTCTCATCGTCACCTCTGTATTTCGTAAAAATAACCTAGCAAATGAGAAGCGGATAGAGATAGATTGTCATTGTTTATGCACCAAAAATTTTCGGCCACTATCTCTGTTTTACGATTGATTTTTTTTGTTTCGAATATATATTTGCAGAACGGTTTATTATTATGGTCGTTAATACAATATCCTCAAAATGTAACCAAATTGCCTCTTCATCAGACCTCAGTACCACCTGGCAAACGTTACGGGCGCTGGTACTAGCCAACCAACCCACCAAATTACACCAGTTCTGGCATTCCCTAAGAGAGGACCAACAACGCCAGGCTGTTAACATGGTCGACGTCCACGGCGACACTGTGGCCCATTTCGCCGCCCGCCATCATCGCGTGAAAGAGCTAAGTTGTTTACTGGAGGAGGCGGGAGCTGATCCCCAATTGGCAAATGAACACGGTCGACAACTTATTCACGAAGCGGTTGATCGCCTTGATTGTTTAGAGCTGGTTCTAAGTGCTTTACAGCGCAAATGTGGGGATTCGGCTCAATGGTCGGGAAAAACCAGACGGCCGAACGACCACACCGAATGCCAAGGTATAATGGGGAACGGTTGGGTCAATGTGGCCAAACGTGGCGGTTGGACACCGTTGCATACTGTAGCTCAAAAGGGGTTAGTGGCCAATCTCCGACTGTTACTCCAGTACAGTGCGGACCCTTACTTGGTCAACAAGGACGGTTATTCTCCGGTACATTTGGCTAGTCAGGAAGGACACTTGGTTACCTTGGCCTTACTTTTGGAAGTGGCTCCTAGACTGGCGCTACTCGCGATCAAAAACGGTCGGTTACCCATTCATTTAGCCGCCCGACGGGGGGATAAAGTAATGGTGCAATGGTTTTTGGTACAAAGTGAAGACGCCCCTTTGGATATACGAGAGTCATTTCGTCGGATGCATCCCCAATTGCCGTGGGTGGCCAGCTCACAGTGTAGTACAGAAATAAAATCGCTTTCCTCAGTTCAACGGCTATGGTGTTTACCCGATCTATTGTACGCCACGGATCGCGCCGGGGCCGACGTGTTCCAAGATAGTGTAGTGAGTGGTAACATATCTCTCGTGCAATACCTTATGGAAGAACAATTATTAGTACCCCTATTACAGGATCGCTGGCGAAATAGGGAATCGGCCACTGGAAAAATGGCCGTTCACTTGGCTTGTTTAACCGGTCGAGTGAACTTGGTTCGCCTGTTGGCCCAGCATAGCCTGTTGGACCACCCTGATGTAAAAGATACCTGGGACCAGTGGACGCCGTTGTTTTACGCGGCAAGCTATGGTCATGTAGAAGTGATCAGGTATCTAATTACGGAATGTCGGGCAAGAAAGGATATCGAGGACAAACACCGACGCACCCCGTTGGATGTTGCCCAGATGTGGCACCAACCCACCCAAATACTCGATTTGTTACGTTAGCTAAAGAAAAGAAACCCCCCCTCCTTTTTTGATAATAAGTAGATTTCATTTTCTTGATTCGTTCTAAAGGGAGAGTGAGGAATGACCAATTTCCTATTTTCCTTTCGTTTTACCCTAAATCCTAGGTGAACTTTTGCTGACTAGTTAGTTAACTTATACTTAATCCCAAAAGAATTACATGGGTAATTGTACAGAATGAAATTCATTATAATATGTAATACACACAAGCCAATCATTCCAGAATCGAAATGTATAATAAAACCTACACACAACAATTACGTGAAAAAAAACAGTAGAAATAAATGACATTGAAAGTAATAAATAAAATAATACACGTTTGGAACTCCCTCTCCTTTCAGCCATCTATCAAATTTTCTCATAAAACAGTAAATAGGCCTGAGCTGATAAAACCTCGTCCAATGGACAGGGTCGAACTTTGTTATCACTACAGTAGAACCAACGACGTGGGGTGGACACCTCGGAGGGTTCTTCGTCCTCAGCGGGGGAATCTCCGGATACAGCAATGTAAGCCACGTAATGACCGAAGTTTAAAGTGCCACTGTGTTCCACCACTGCGTACAAACGGTAACGATGGGCATCCTCCTCATTGAGGAGTTCAGCACTTCCACCGGGAAGGTTGGTGAATTCTGGGACGGATAGTTCCTCTATTGCGGGGTTAGTCGCCAAGTTATCATTGGCAATTTTTTGGGCCAACGTAGGTGAAATTACAAAGGATGCCAGATCCAAATCCTCGGTAAAAGTAACCACGTCATCTAATTTACGGGTGACCAATTTACGCCCTGTAGCCACATGTTGAAACCTTTTCAGCTGAAAAATAAGTACCGGGGGACTCGGATATTGGATCATGTACCGACGGCGGGCAGGTCGATAAACAAATTCCCTAGAAGATGCGGCACTGCTACTACTGGTCTCATCATTGTCACTGTCGATACCGGGTGGTGACGTTCGCAAAGGTTCTTCGGAGTTGTCATTCACAAAGGGAACCTGATGGTCATCACTGTGGGGCGGGGTGGCCGACATGGGATGGGTCGAAAGTAACCTAGTACAGTTTTCACAAGCGTAAGCGTCGTCACCGTCCAAACGCTCCACCGCAGCAAATTGTTTCAAGCAGTCTAACAAACTCCAAGTTTTAGAAACCCCACCTCCACTTTCCATACCGTTGTGCGATAGCCCCAGCGTATGACGTCCACGGGGAGCGTCGCTGTGGGAGGAAGGTGGTGATGTTGTATCCTTGGCTGGCCGAGCGGACGAGCTACTACAGGAAGTAGTTGATGGTGGTTCCAAGGTAAGCGGTCGGAAAAGCTGCTCAATAAGGTGCTGCCGTTGTGGGTCACTAGAACGACGGTGATGGGATGGGAATCGCGCCGAGTCCTCACTTTGCCAGCGCGAAGTAGTCAACGAGCGACTACCACGTTGCCTGGATAAGGCCGAGTCCGAAGGTGGGGAATGAGATTCTGCCGAACTGGCCACTGACGTGACATCGGAGGATACACCGGCACTTTCGATATCCGCGTCATTATCAATCAACATGGACTCATCGATAGACATCGAACGTAGTTTTTTGGTCACCTTTTTAACCGAGGGTCTGTGAGGAATAGGTTGCGCATCGGCTTCTGGGTCGTCGTAACTTTGACTAGGTCCTGTGGTAGTGAGGGGACCCGTTGGCTGATGACATAATGAATTCGATAATTCCCTTTTTATCCGGGTCTTTTTGCGTTGAGGGGACTGGATTTCGGTTCGATCCGCGGGATGTTGGGCAATCGCCAAAGAAATATCGTAAAAGGGTTCTTCAGTTTGCACCAAGTGGCGACACACGTCACACACGATGAGATTACATAATCGACCAGAGAACACCGCATCGATGTAGGTCATGTCCTCCTTCGTAGCCGAAGGAGAGGAAACCTGGGCGAGCTTGCCCAAGAGTCGGTCCAGACTACGAGACACATCAGCAGGGTCCGGGGGTTCTTGTGTGGAATCGGAAGAAGCTACCGGAGTCGGCGATGATGGTTCACTAGGAGAGGGCAATTTCCAAACTTCTTCCCGAAGTGCCTCAAAAAACATTCTCAAAAATTCGTGACTATCTTGCTGCTGGTAATTTTTAAACTGTTTCCAACGACGCGAAATCACCCCAAACATCTCCTGAGGATCCACCGTCACGGACTGCTTACGGGCGAGAAATTTCCACATGGTATTGAGTAATGAGGTAAATTCGAGGGTCAATGGCGGCCAGTGGCGGGCTTCTTGAGTGGGGGCCCGGAACTTGTACACCATTCGAGATTTGCTGACCTTTTTCGTGGGTGGTGGAGGTTGCGAAGCCAAAATGCCCGGTTGGTCTACATAGCGACGCAGAGGATGGGTGGCCACCAGGGCTTGGATAACCGAGTTGAAAAAACAAGTGTTACCCAAATTCACCAACCCGCAAAGGGTAGTGGGTTCACGATCCCCGACCTTAGCGGCAGTTGTAATAGCCGGAGCCGTAACCCGCTGCTGCATAGGGTGTGATTTCTTTGGGACGTGGTGTGAGAATTTCAGGACTGGTGAGGATGGGACTACAGAGGTGGTCGCCTGATGAGCGCCTCGGACGATGTTTTCTAGGGCGGTTTTACATTCCACCAGCAGCTGGTTTTTACGGCTGTTGCTTATTATTTCGCTCTGACAAGAGAGACACCAGAATTGCGACGTGAAAGGTTGGAAAAATAGGGAATGTTGGTGGTTATTGCGAGTACAGTGTTCCAACGCATGGCCGAATGCCCGAACAGGAGCGGAACCCGAGTAATCGTCGGATGATAAAATTCGATCTGTACAAAAGGCCTTGCCGCATACCAAGCAAAGAAGATGGGGAATATTTCCCAGATCTTGGGGGATAACGCCTTGTGACTCTGTCGATATAGGTACGGCAGGGTCAACGGTAGACTTTTCGCATAACTGACATTGGTGAGACAGAGTGAGCGAGTGGGCAAACGCCTTTTTTAGTCGGGGAATCTTGATTTGCTTTAGATGGGTGCATTTTAATGCAGGAGGCAGCTGCATGTGCGAATGATAAGGAGGAGACGGTTTGCGTAACCTGTGGCTCTGACAAGTGGGAGAAGTGGGACTACCATCAACCTTGTCATGGGACACGTCCGTCACGTCGATATCATACTCGAGATCGTCGTGATCTAAAGTGAAGGCGGAATAATTTATAGTGACACAACATCAGAAATCACCACCGCCACCATCCCACATCCAGTAAGGTCAGTGGGACAGGTGTAGGAAAAGGCATTAGTAGTGACTAGCAATTGGATAATATGATGGCCTTTGTATTTTTGTTTCCACAAGAAAATTCGCCAAATAAATGTACGGATTGACGTGATGGATTTAATCGACCTGTGGAGAAAGCAGGATGAAATCTGGCGTGCGATTGGTCCCGGTGTCAGTTTGCGACTAAAAGTGATCAACGGTTATGCCAGCGTGTGGAAATACCATCCTTTCTTGAGATTCCAAAATGATACACTATGGGCTGAAAGGCGGACGATCATACACAGTCACTACTGACCAACCCTCTCTAATGGATATTAGTTGTGCAGTGTTGAAGTGAACACCGGTCGCCCGTTTAGCTTAAGCTATCGTCGCTCTGGTGAACTACACTGAAGACGTCAGAAAAGGACTAAAAGTATCATATAGCCCATTCTTTTACGTCGTGGAAAGGTAATTGAGAAAAGCTAGAATGCATCGGTGTGTTCCAAACCAAAAAACTCCCAATGAACAACTTACTGTGTTGGTCGACAGTCCGGGACATCTGTCGAGTCTGTATAGAAGTCGGGGCCGCTCGTCGTTTTCCCTTTTTGTGGCCCATGGTGAAGTCAATGAGTGGGCACGTTATGTAGCCTCCCCAGAAAGGGAAGTGAAAACCTTGGTAGGGAGAGCCGAGTCGAGTTAAAAAAACTAGGTTCAGTGGGAATGTGCTATGGGGGGCTATACTAAGTGAACAGCCGAAGTAAACCAATTTTTTCTAGTGGTACTGACAGCGAAAGGAAACAGCAACAATGTAGGAAAACAATAAGCACCACCCTGGGGCGACAGTCACTATTACCTAATACTTAACCCAAATTGGGAACCAGTCTAATAAAATAGAAAGCACCTGTCCAGTAAAGCCAAATGCACACCATATCAACCAAGTAAAACAGAGCGGGGTCGAGCGCAGTACAAAGCATAAAAAATATAGCAGGAATAAGTACGGGCTACGAAAAAGGGTCACGGTGAGAGGTACAAAAGAGTGGACCACCCAAACTCCACCACTGTCCGTGGCAAACTTGAAAAAAAAACACTGATTTTTTTTTGGTCCACTAAAATTCGTTTTGGAAACACTACACACTGCTTTTATGAGGCTTACGAACATCCACTATTTTTTTTATTTGGCAGAAATTTTAGTGCGGTTCGGACAGTATCCGCTTTACAAGTCACCTGATTGTGCTGATCCAGATGGCCATTTGACATTGTTTTTCGACCATATAGGGATAAATCCGCCAAAGTTGAATGGGTTGCTCACAAAACATTATTGGTTAAATAATTACTGGTACATTTTTTTGCTCCAAATCGCTATATACATGAAAATGGAGTACCCTATTATATTCCCTGCCTTCCCCCTTGCTACTCACTGATTGGTAATGGGGGGATACACAAATACACAAAAAAAATACTTACCTAACAATTCCCCTTGCAGAATCACCTGAAGAATGACCCTGCCCTCGGAATTGAGTCATCCTG
>JAOPJG010001026.1:0-13755 GCA_027478255.1 Dispira simplex | reverse complement strand
AGAAAGGTAAAACCAAGACGTATATGTTCCCATTAACAAGGGCTAACAGCATAAAGAAAGGAGAAGAAAAAATATCACCTATTTACCCCTGAGTTTCAGGAATTTTATAATGTACTGTATAAACAGTAATGCAACTGGTTGTGGAGGATTTTCCAAACATCCCACATGGAAGACTTTACCTCCTGCACAAGCACATTCAGAGTCACAAATGGGTCTTCGTTAACTAGCTGTTCGATGGTGTCACTTTTATATTCATAGGTCTCATTAGAAGGATGTTCTGTGTGGTGTTCATCTTCAAATGACAAATGACCAATCTTAAACTTGTTATACCATATGCATACCATGGTATACGAAGGACAATCTCTTGCATAAACACATTGTAAAGTTTGGTGGATTTCAGTTGGGTTTAGGCTGAGTTCATAAAGTGCCCAAATGTGTGACTGCATTAAGGTTAGGGTAATGGTAGGCATGGGGCATTATGACTTGGGTGAATGGGACATGATAAATGACTTTTAAATTAGGATAGCTCAATGAAAACAAAACCAAGACGTGCATGTTCCTATTAACAAGAGGTAACAGCACAAAAAGGGGAAGAAAAAAATAATACTTATTTACACCTATTCCTCAAACTAATCAAGTGGGTGGATACAACTACAAACACAATACTTTTTTATTTTATTGTCATCTTGGTATCCCTGCAGATCCATTCAGTAAGGAATACAAGGCTTATGGGGAGGGAATAGCCCCTGAAAAAGTTCCACAGGGAATGTATAAAAAGGCCCATGGTATCCCATAGGTGTTATTTTATGTTGGGTTTTCACTTTTCGGCACGTATTTGAACTCTTTTGGTAAAGAGCTTCGCAGCGGCGCGCTTTTAAACTTGGCTTGTCCCAAACCAATTTGTTCACATTTTTCGTTTATCTTCGACCAGTTACCATCTTATTTAATTTTTCAGTCACTTTCCCTCTGTTTAACCAAAATGGCCCAACCTACCATTACCACACCGTCGGTGGAGAATACCCCACCCACTTTGGTGTACAATACCGTTGAGGAAATTGCCCAGTTGGTCCAGGAATTACGCACAGAGACCAATACCCAGCAGTTTCGTCACTCGTTAGCGAGGCGTCGTGAACAACTCGTTGCGTTATTCCGTATGTTAGATGAGAACCAGCGAGCGTGGGAAGAGGCCATGTGGAAGGACTTACGAAAGGGAAACGTGGAATGTCAGATGGCCGAAATCCTTCCGTCCCTCCGTGAAATCGGCGGTGCGATAAAACACCTCAACAGTTGGGTGAAAGCCACTACTCCGTCCAAGGAATTGTCCTATATGGCGTGTTCCCTCACGGTGCGTAAAGAGCCCATGGGTATGGTGTTGCTTATTGGACCGTGGAACTACCCACTGCGTCTACTGGTCAAACCTCTAGCCGGTGCGTTGGCCGCGGGGAACACCGTGGTGGTTAAACCGTCGGAAATATCTTGCCATACTACCGCGCTCATGGTCCGGTTAATCAACCAATACATGGACCCAACCATAGTGCGAGTGGTGGTTGGCGGGGTTAAAGAAACTACGGCTTTACTCACTCACCGGTTCGATCATATTTTCTTTACCGGGTCAAGCCACGTCGGTCGGGTGGTAATGCGTGCGGCGTCCGAGCACTTGACGTCGGTTACTTTGGAACTGGGTGGTAAAAGCCCCACTTTACTTTTTCCGGACGCAAACCTACATATTTCGATTCAACGGATTGTATGGGGCAAGTTTATCAACGCTGGCCAAAGCTGTGTTGCCCCCGATTACCTCATATGTTCACAAGGACAGCTGCCCCAAGTGGTGGACACCCTCCGCCAGGTGCTTGAGGAATTTTATAGCGGGGAACCCCGGTCAAGCAAAGAGTATGGGCGTATCATCAACGCGCGTAATTTCCAGCGTTTACGTGGGTTGGTGGAGGGCAGCAGTACATGTGAGATGCCCATCGGTAAGTTAGAGGAATGGGCCGAAAACGACCTGTACATCCCACCCACCGTGCTCACCAACGTCCGGCGTTCGGACGCCATTATGAGTGAGGAGATTTTCGGACCCATTCTACCGATATTGACCATGGATTCAGCGGAGGAGATGGTGACATTTATCAACCAATTTGAGCACCCACTGGCTTTGTATGTGTTTAGTAACGACCGTAAAACTATCGATTATGTAATCAGTCACACTACTTCGGGTGGGGTATGCGTAAATGATGTTGCTTTACAAGTGGAATCCATGACCACCCCGTTCGGAGGCGTGGGTCCTTCAGGCACAGGTTCGTACAATGGCCAGTTCACCTTTGAAGCATTCACCCACGACCGTACTGTGGTGGGCAACTCCTTCTTGACGCCAATCGACAAGATATGGCAACTACGGTACCCGCCCTACCAGGGTCAGGGCAACGCTTGGAAAAAACGGCTGATGAATTTTTTACTGGCACCTTACCGACCCTCAGGGAATAAGTTATCCGCTTATACTACCACCATTAAGGTTGCAGTGGTCGCTGCTGTCGCTGCCTATTTTCTCTTGTAAACTCCGGTTTTATTGAACATGTAAAAATATTTCTTTATCGATTCCAAAGGTGGAAAAATGCAAGTGGTTCAGTCGTGCCTCACAATATTCCCTATTGTTAATATCCTGGTTGGCTCTTTCTCTATATACCAATATTAATTTTACATATAGGTGGGTTTTTTTCGATTATATAGAGATAAATCCGCCAAGTTGAATTGGTCTCTCACAAAATCCTATTGGTTATATCTTGGTTGGTACATTTTTTTCCTCTAAATCTCTATATAGTCGAAAAAATATCACCCAGTTCTAGCGAAGAATAGCAATTTCTAGTAGTGTAGCCATTACTTTTTTGTTGCTCTGTGAAATTTGGGCTTGTCTTGTACCTGCCAATTCGTAAACTTTATTGGTGATATGTGGAAACAGCATCTGCTTGGCCACTGAAATGGGAATACCATGCTATTGTTTATTGGCATTCTGTTAACACTGGCCAGGCCAATGTCGGAGCCCGACGAGGGTCCATGCGGTACACACAATAAAAAATAGATTGCCTAAAGCATGGGTCATTCGTTCTTCCATGTACATAAAATGTAGATCCATGGTTAGTGGGTCCATCCTATTTAGCATAGCGTGTTAGACACTAGTAAGTGGTGCGAATTCACATTCCTTCCTTTTTAGCTTCCGCAATTCCCATGTGCTATACACAAGTGGCTAATAATAGCTGACTGGGGGCATTATTGTAACTGCGTCACGGTTAAGATAAATGGCAATGTTAGACATATCCCTTGAGCAACAATCGTAAAATGATGTGATAATTTAGGATGGGCATTACCCATGACTTTAGAAAGTCATTAACCGTTTGGTAAGGCGTACCAAGTTATAAAAAATTTTTTTATTTAGTCTCATATGTACGATACGAGGCTTCGCAACGTGCGCTGCCAGTCATTAGGAGTGATGTGTTTGGACTCAAACCAGGTCGACTGGTGCAATGCTGCATCACTCCTCCAGAGAATAATGCAACGCTCTAGAATATGTTCGGTATTGGTACGAAGCCACATTTGATCACCAGTGATGTGTGCCCTGACTAGTCGGTCCAAGGAGTCCACGATGACTGCCAGAGTCGTACCTGACACGGTTCCCAGGGCTACTAACCGGGTATGTAAAAGGTTTAACTGGTCGGCTACTTGTTGACAACGTACCAAATCCGGAGTAGACAAAATATTCCACTGCAGTACTTGGCTCAAACCCACGGTGATGCCCACTGCTGTATCCAGGTCCATCACTTGTTTATTGACCAATTTATCATTAGCCAGCAGCAACGCATCGCCCTGCAGTTTAGCTAGCCATGTGGGAGCTGCGGGATCCATGTTTGGTACCAAAGTTCGACAACGCTGAACTAGAGTAACCCAGCGTTTAAACTGTCGACAGAGGGCCAAGGCCATTACTTTACCAAAGAGACCAACTTTGTCCCAACGTTTGTTCTCGTTCGCGTTAGGTACTGGTATACAGGCAGCGAGAATGGCCAATTCATGGAAATTGTTCCATAATTTAGCCTCGCGCAAAGTAGCAGTTCGTGTGGAGGTCAAATGATCGAGGATTCTTGTCTGTATATGATCCAATTGCGTTGGTAAAGACCATTGATCAACTCTATCCCATACGTAGGCCATCACCTCTGGGGAACAGTCCAATGACCTGCACCAAAAGCGTTCCAGGTCCTCCCTAATCCAATCCAGGGTATCAACTTTGGCCCAGCACAGGGAAATACGTAAGCGCGCTACGGTGACACCCACCTGCAGAGAATGACCCTGATGGGAGCTTTCGTGGGCGGGGTCAAGTATTATGTCAAGGGCCTGGGTTAGTGCTATAAACGCATCTCGTATACACCCATGCTTCCAGAGAATTTGGGCCACAGCCCACAAAACGTGCACCGCTTGGTCAGGCGATTTACCCTTCAACCGATGTATATTACGTAGAGTTCGGAGGGCGTCCAGTGCTTCTGGGTCGGATGATTTTGAAGAAGGGGTTTTACCTGGAATTTGAGAAGACGACCGCTTGGGACTAGGAGTTGTTATCGACAATTGGTGGTATTTTTTCACAGTTTGTTTATGCCGGGTAGTTTGAAGGTGAGCCGACCGAGTGGCTTCGTTGGTAAAACTTTTCTTGCAAGGTGCACATCGGAGCGGGTCATTGTCAGAATGCTCGGTGTGTGATGCGGGTGGGGAAACAATGGACGAGTGGTTAGAATGTAGGTTGCGCAACACGCTGGGTTCAAGTGGTTTGAAGACATCAGGTAACGGGTCTCGTCGTTGCCAGTGGGGTGGTAAAAAATTGGCTATAGAACTGAAATTTGGTGCCTCCATGGGAATTAGTACAAAACAATATATAGATCAGCGTAGTACATTACTTGCCTCTTCTCGGAAATAAAAATAAAATAAAGCAATGGCAATAAATTCTCAAAGGCTTAAATTGTTGGAAGACATTTCACATGTATGTACAGTGCTTAATATCCTGCGCAAAAAAAAAGGATATCACAACAAAGCCTGGCCATATATAAAACAATAAAAAGAAATGTCAACAACAGTGGTTGCTCCCCTTTTCCAATAGGGTTACTTTAATGTTTTTGACTTTTAAAATTCAACTCGTTTATACATTGCTTTACTTTTACTAGTTGAATCATGGCCTTGAAAAATACCCAGACGCCTTTTGAAAAAGAACGGGACCACCTTATTTACGAGGTTGTGCAGGTAAGACCTTCAGTTTCTATGGACAATTTAAGTCGTAACATTACAGCGTTGGACCAGAACAAAGTAGTTTTCGTGCTCGAATCAGCTCTGTTCGGTATATAGGCTCCATCTGTCATGATTCCCCAGTAATAGTACCTTTGCCAAGAGCAAACTAAACAAACGGTTTAGTCTGCTCAGAGTGACAGTGGTCCTGTCTACCAAGGAATAATTTACCACAACTTTCATACCTTATTACATCAGTATCACAGAAATTTATCCTAAAATTCCGGTAGAAAGCTAACCACCCGCTTTTATTCTTCCATTCATCCCCCTTCATTATTATTTTCACAACTAATTACGGCTTGGTAAACTATCACATTCGCTATTATAATCGATGTCTAGGGCCTTGAGAAGGTCACCAGCCAACTCACCCTTCTCAACCGGAACCTTCAGGATGCCACATCCCTAGGGCAAACGATGGAATACACTGCCAACGCCTGGCGGACGTTTCACCACCAAATTATTGCCAATCAAGCCGTGTCACCCGCTACCGGATCACTTAATGAAGATCCGGCCTCTTCATAAACGCCACCAGTCATGGAATAGCATCTGTAGGCCTTGCGTGTATATGTAAGAGCGATAATAATTAATGTTAACATCTATAAAGAACACTACAGGAAATATGAAAATAAATAGCAACGTTGCACAGCATCTATTTCACGATTATCTCACCAAAATACAGACTTTCATCTCTTATTCTCCTCACCACATCAATTCAACCAACTTGCTAAACACTCTCCACAACAGTTACACCGCACTTTTATAAGATTAATCGTCGTGCTATTTTTTAAAAGTTAAACAGAAATGCGAAATAGAACCTCCCCCCCGTACACACCTACAACGCGCCAATGCATGATATTATGATCAGCACCATTTCTCCTCCTAGTGATAAAACTCCAAGACCATAATTAAAGAGGTATCAAAACACTACATCTTACTTCCTGCTGAGTGCTCTTTCCCTTTTTCATGGTCAATTTTAAGATAAGGACACCAAGGTGTGAGTTCAAGATGATAAAAATTAAGAAAAAAAAAGAAATATATAAAAACTAGCTTAGTTATAGTGAAACAACCAGGGAACGGAAAAATATTAAATGGCAAAGACTTGACCTAAATTTTGGATTGCAATGATGTTGACGACCTTTGGACAAAAGCGGCAGGGGATGGTAAAAATGAAAAAAATGGAATATTAATGACGAGGTGATACCAAAGGAAATAATAACGGGTGAGGAAAAACGAAGTCAATCAGAGAAACGTAAACCAGTGTAAATGGATCATATTTTTCACCACCTTCCCCACCACCACCAAGTTCAACTCCAGCCACAACGTCTCAGTTCGAATTCACATACACAATCACTGCTGCTCTCGTTCGGCCATACAACGGTAGTGTTGCTTCTCTTCCGCACTCAAGGTCTTCCATTTTTGGCCCATATACTTGACAAATTCCTCGCTGTTCATCCCCGGATTCAACTGTTGTTCGCCGAAACCCGACTGGTTCATGAGAGATAGTCCATTCCCAACATCACCATTGCGTGCCAGTCCTGAGTTGCCTTCGCTGTCACTCACATCATCAATCTTGCTCGAATCCAGAATATTATGAATTTGATCCGCCGAAATAAGTTGGTGAGAGCCATTACCAGTTACTCCACTTCCGTTACTGGTATGATCATTGCTGGCCGAGGCGGCCATAAGTGCTCTGTTTTGTTCTTGTACGAAAATAATAAAGGGGTTACGGTTGCGATGCTTGACACTCCTTTTCGTTTTAACCGATTTCGCACGTCCTAATTTACTCTCCGCCAATACACTACCCATGGTATTGGGTTGGGACGTAGCGCCTTCTAGTAAATAACCAGTCGAAGACGGAGTACTAGGTTGAGAATCATGAACGCTCATTCCCCCGTGTTGATGATTACTATGAGGGTCAGCCATCCCTCCCATCATTTGACCTGAAGGGTGGTGGTAATTGGTAGTACCCTGATACGCAGCGTGGGCCGATAAATTACCGGGAACCCCTCCTTGAGTGGTGGCCGCGGGGGCGTGAAACGCTCCCTGCTGTTGTGGAGTCCCCGGTTGCCCGTTTCCCACCATAGTGGGTACGCCATTGACCATTTGAATATTACTCCCCGAACTCACGTTCGGGTTTAAGGAGAGACCGTTCATGTCCACTGGTACCCCCATTCCCGAACCGTTTGCAGAGTTACCTTGGTTATGCAGAGACATGGTGTGCATCTCTTGTGCTGCAGCAAGTGCCGCCGCTTGTTGGTTGCCATAGTGTCCCATGGGGACCAACGGAGAAAGCGCCGCTGCCGCGGATTGATGGAAAGAATAATGGGCATTGGCCGCCGTGGCCGCACTAGTCGGAGCGTGATGGTGCGCACCTCCCGCCGACTGGGGACCACCCTGTTGTCCGTGCGATTGTTGGGCTTGATAGAAGCCCTGCGAAGTGGGAACCAATGAAGGGTGCTGCATATGGTGGGGAGCTGCCGCCATAGCCTGGCTAACCCCGCTGGTGGGCATCAGGGAATGCATGCCCGAAGGATGCCGAGTGGTAGAAGTGGGTTGATGCGAATTGTTTGGATGCTGAGGTGACGGCATATTGGAAGTAGGCGTGGACATAGACGGAGTAGGAAAACCCTGCGCAGGTGCCCCCAAGTACCCTGGTGGATTCAATCCTGACTGGACACGGTGATCCATTCCCGGTGGTGGAGTTAGATCAGCTAAATGGTTGGGTGTGTGCCCTCCTGGTGTGGGTAACCCGGGGGTACTGGGTAAACTGTTGGGCAGCGAAGTGGTTACCGTCATCACCTTGTTAGGGGTATGCGGGTAGTTGTAGAGTAGATAATCATAGCTAGGTATTTGTTGGTGATCGCCCGAGCGACCGCCGTTTAGCTTTTGAAAATGCTCCATCGGAAGATGGTACATGGCAGGGTCACGCGCCGCCATAAATTGGTAGTGCTGACCGGCCGCCATTTCGGGAGGCAGGGAACGCCAGTCGGTCACATTGAGTGGGGATATACCCTGATTGGAGAAATTGGCCAGGCTATTGTTTTTGTTCTGTACGGACGAACGAGCAGGTCGTGGTGGAATACGTCCGTAGGTTTCCACGTCCCGATCAAATCGTTCCCGATCACGACGGGCCATTTCGTTGTACGGCTTCTTTTCGTCGTCACTCAACTTCTTCCATTCCGTGGACATCATCTGTACAAATTCCCGGTTTTTGATGGACATTTGACCGGGGTTGCGGAGCTTGCGCTGTTCGTTCACAAAGAAAATAAAGGCATTACGAAATCGTTTGTAGGCATTGCGTGGTGCCACCAATGGAGTGTTGGGAGCCGACGTAGAATTGATGCTGGTGGCCTTACCCGTATTGGATCCTCCACCTGCCGCACCGTTATCGCCCTGGGAATAGGCCCGACCACTATGGCTGTTGGGGCTGATCTCTCCTGTTTCAGATTTGACATCCCCATTTTCACCAATCATTCCTTGGTTAGAGTTTGCCGAATCCGTACGGGACAAATCGTTTCCCTGCGGGGTAGGCAGGGCATGCAGTTGAATCTGGTGTGTGGTATGAGGGTATGAATAATGCAAGGCTCCTGGGCGACTGGCCTGGGATGAACCGGTGTACGAAGACATATGTTGGCTAATGTCGTGGTGATTTTCCATTTTGAAACCGGCTTGGGTAGTGTCGTGGCCAAACGAGTTTGTCCCATCCATGCCATTGGGTAATTGGTGAGTAGCCATAAGGTGGGCGTTCCCGGACCGATCGTACATCGAAAAGGTCTGTCCAGTATGCTGAGACATGCCTCCATTCTGAGGCTGCTGTTGGAAAGCGCCCATTCCGGAAGGGTGCTGCTGAAAAGTGCCGGACTGTTTTGATTGTCCGTTGACATCCTTGTCATCCTTGCGGTTATCCGTGAGGTACTGGTCACCTGCTAAGCCGGGCTTATAATTAGGGTGTGGAGGGGCAGCCGAGAAGGAGGAATCCACCGAGCCGTTACTGCCCTGTTCCGCTGAGTGGACGAAATGCGCATTGGTCAAACAATTTCCGTTACCTCGACCGTCGCGACCACCAAAACGGTGGCCGGCCCCGTCATCATTGTGCTGGGAAAAATTGCCCGAATAATCTTGTTCTGAACTCATACTGTTGGGGCTGGGCAGGCCAGTAGACACGTCAAGTAAAGAGGTCAGGTTAGATACAGACATTGACCCAGAATAGAAAATAGGAGGTTGGGTAGTCAACGCCTGGCGAGTGAAAACAAGGAGGTCGAACACTTAACTGACTTGAAAAGAAGCTAAACCTGTGAAAATGACCAAGGATTAAAAAAATAGTAACGATGACAAATTTTCTAGAACCTGTGAAATTATCGTTTCATAGTTTAGAGTGGGCGATCGAGAGTGGAAGTTCACACAACAATTGATCCACCATACATAGCAATTAGTCCCGAGAATTAGCGTGCGTTTTTCGTCGACCGGAGAGGATTGATCAAGAGATTGCAACAAAGAAAAGACAAGCGAAAAAAATCAGGATTTGAATCGCGAGTTAGAAACGAAACTTCAATACCAGTTAATACAATTGATCAACTTAAAAAATTACCGTTCTGAGAGGAGTGGGGAGAAAAAAAATACTGAGCCAAGGTTGTAAAAAAAACTAGCAATCTAAGGGGTTGGAGAAAGAAGCCAAATAAGGAGCGCTCTTTGATACATTCCAAAAAAAAATTGATTGATAGTGCGGTGTGGTAATCAACGATATAAAAAGGGGTAACTCCAGCCTACATAAGCCCCCGCATGGTTGCTCACCCTCCTCCCACCGTTCAATCCCGATTTGTAACGTGTAACTGAAAAGAGGGGGAGGGACGTCGCATGTGAAGATACCTTGGCTTTCTGCACACTCTGCTTAATTTCACCAGCGTAGTGTTCCTTACTGAACAGCAATTACCGTTAATAAGGAACCAGTTGGCCAATCGACCAATTTCACCGCACTTTCTTTACCCTAGGTAATACCCCACCGAACCAACTAAACTATTGACATTACGAGTACATATACAAATGCGAGATACTGTACTAATACGCATCCTCCGAATATAGGGAATATCACTCCGTCAAGCCCAGAACTTAAATCAACACATACCCCTTGCTTTGCATTTTGCTACCTGCAGGAGTTAAGGACACGTTGAGTAGCATGGACCAACATGTATCTAATGACTACCCCAGACCACTACTTCTTGGTAACCCCACCCCTTCCTACCACATGAAAATAATACGGCCACTAAGCCTTATGATCGTAGGAGCGATACACCAGGCAACAGTTCCAGCTGTCGGATTTCACCGTATTGCCCCGCCCTCTACCCTTCCGTTACCATATCTTCATCGTCCACTGATCCGGCGAGCCTTGTATTATGTAGGGTGCCAATGAATCTACAGTGATGCTGATAATTATATGGTGGGCTGAGTAGGGAGGGAGAAGGGTTACACTATGATAAATCACCTAGCATATAACGGCAACTGCATAGCCAAAGTATAGGTAAAAGATAGAGTCCGATCCAATGTTACACTTGGTGCCAAAAAACCAGCATGCCTCTCTAAATCGACAGAGTATACCTATCTAGAAGAATTCGTAAAACCCAATGAGCAGGGTAAACTCATCCAACAGCATAAAAATAAACACCCCTTCTCCACTAAGGTAACGCAAAAACTTACCTCTGTAAACCACCTTCCAACGTAACCGACTCAGAGAAAAGGCTCGAAAAAAAATATTGAATTACCGATGCAGATGATGACGAAGTACTACTACGTCTAATAGCTTACTTTTCAATTGCAGATTGATGAATGTCGATAGGTGAAGAAACGTAAACGGCCTGAGATGTCATCAGTCGGTTAAGATTGTGGACCAAAATAAAAATGCAGATGGATTGACAGATTAATACAAATAATCAACAGAAATCCGCTAGTCTTTCCCATACTAGTCAGGGGGTTACATCAACGGCTAAAAACCACCGGCGTACTGGAATGAGGTGTAAATTGTGAAAAAAAAGTTGGCTACTCAGTACAATGTCCCTCGCCCACCAATGTCGAACATAAACGTGGTTGCAAGACTTTTTAAAGTAAAGTATTAAAAACAGTGATATGCCTAGCCTCAACATTCTCTTAAAAACACAACACCCAAGGGTAACTATGTACACGCTAGTTACAGGAAAACGACAGTGTAGCTGACGAAAAGACCTTTCCTCCTCTCATTCATCGATTTCGAGTATTAAGTGTAGGCTGTTGATATAATTACACAAGTCATAAACTAACTCGAAATATATAGCACCCAATCATCGTCATGGGCCACTAAAAAACCAATCAGCAACAGTTAAATAATAAATAAACACTAACAAAAATATACATCATAGACGAAAAAAAAAACAAAGGACACCAGCATCAGAGTGAAGGACAACACTAATTTCCGGCCATAATATGGTTCATGCCAAATTGTGAATCTGACGATCAGCACTACCACCATTACCCCCTCCAATCGCCCAGCAGAACGAGCGATAGATACAAACGGCATCCAGGATACTGTGAAAGAGAGATTGACTGACAAAAACCCTTATCGTCGATACCATCTCTCTTCAAATTCCTGCTTTGCACTTAATCACGCAACATTCCAGATGCCAATCGTTCCCGTCAGGCTCCATATACAGGACCCGTCTCCAGCGACATCAAGCACCACATATCTAGAAAATTTACGTGACTACAGCTTGTCCATTAACATACCTTTTTTATACAACGACACACTCACTAGTACGTTAAGGTCGAATGGACGGGGCAACAAGCGGAATGCACAATCCCAGCATATTGACGGATCGAAACCCAACTGATGATTAACACCACACTCCTAACCAAAGACATCCCTCTCCCTCCCCTCCTCCTGCAAATTATCAAGGGTCCACTACACCACTGGAAAATTATACAAACGTATGTGGCAATCGTGATACTTACTTTGAATACATGCAAAAGTATATGGTTAAGTCACTTGGTTTTTTTTTCGCGAAAAGATTACTATGCCTTAAATATGCAGGGTGTTTTTTTTAAAAAAAGGAGGCTAACGTTATAAACCGTGACCGTAGGGAATATCATTAAGCGAGTAAGAAGCAATCATCATAACCATTAAATTAGTAAAACGACGATATGGACATTTGTGAACACAAACACCAAATATTCCATCAGAAGGAAAAGTTGAAGTGCAGGTGAACTACACATACGCGGCTCTAAAACAGAAACAAGGGATTTCACCCAAAGCCAACGTGCTGCACTCATTAGATATAGAAGAGGATGCAAAATTCACACATTTTACATTTCCTACAAACGAGAGAAATCTCACGCTAAAAATTAAAACCGAATCCGACCAAACCTATCATATATTGAAAAAAAAGAAAGATAACACAATGTCCCCTGAACATTACTGCTCCAAAAATGTTATTTATACTCGCTTCTCACTATAACCCAACAGGAGAAAGGTCCCTAATCCATCGGCTGTTTCATATGGGTAGGAAAATACCCCCCTCCCACTCGCTTGGTGTAAAATTTGAAAGCCCGCACTACCAATGGCTCCAGCCGGTTTGATAGGAAAAAAAAAGTTCACATTCATTGGACCATCGTGCTATGGTAAAGAGTTGCCCCTAAAATAAAACCAAGCAATCACACTTTCCGAACGATTCGGAATGTCATACGGAGGAGGTTCACCTTGGTTCTACTGTCCTACCATAGCTGCCTGAAGAATTCCAACGCAATCGTGCACAATGCATTTCAATTGATCCGATAGCGTTATCTCCTGGACTCGAGGCAACCTGTGCCACGAACTGCAATCCAATTGTACATGTCAAAGCTACTTGGCAAGGTGTGAACGAAATAAATAACATGTATAAATGTGGGTGGTTACTTACGGTGAATAGGGTTGTGTAAACAACAAATAGCAGTTGGGTGCCGATTAAGTGATTATGTACGATCTAAACAGGAACCAACAACGATAATAATGATAATAATAATAGCTAAACGTAACAAGGGGTAAAGCAATAAAGTTATTGCTATAACTGTAAGGTCAAGAACGTGAGCTCGAGTTAAGCTTCCTGAAAAAATAAGCTCAATGGAACAAGGCGAGAATGGTAAACCCGTAAATGAACGATACGGTACCCAGTAACAACAATGAACTCCGCAAATTATTAAAGGGAGGGTCAAACAAGTCCCGTGCGATACTTTCCACACATGAATAGCGAGGGCGATCGTACTAATGAATTTGGATGTTCAACAGCACCCAAGGGTTATATCTATTTTAAATAAGTTAAAACACGAATGGAAAAAAAAACGACGACACTCACAACTATTTAGTACACAATCACCTGGAATTAGTGCTTTAAGCAAACACAGGTGTTGGTGTCTAATCTATAAGAATAGCATAAAACGAATAGA
>JAOPJG010001025.1:0-13756 GCA_027478255.1 Dispira simplex | reverse complement strand
CAGCTACTAATCTAACCAATAACGTTTGTGAGCAACCCATTCAACTTTGGCGGATTTATCCCTATATGGTCGAAAAAGAATGTCAAACAAATCCATCAGGATTAGAAGAAAAAATAAATCTCATCAGTTCATACTAACGAGGGACGTCGAAGGTTCCATATCACTCTTGTTCATTGGGAAATGGTCTCGGGCGGTTGCTGTATGTGTTTGTTATTATATTATATTTACTTTTTTTTTTCCTTCTGGAGTTGAACCAATCCGATATTAATTGGCATTGACTTTGGCAAACTTTTCGCCCATGACCACGTTACACTCGGTGTTTACCCTGTCCCACCCCTCGCGGCGGTTGGTGGACCAGTCCAAACCTAACGTATCTGTGCAAACTAACGAGGTATACCAAACGTCATGGGGCTCTACGATACCGAATACCCGCTATACGTTTGTGAATGATACCCACGCGGCGTTCCAAGCCCTCCAGAAAATATACGAAGAGCAGTGGGAAGAAGCTGATCGCCATGGACTGCCACATGCCTCGGTGGTCGTACCAACGGAACGACTGCAACATATTAGCCGGTTATACCGGGAGGCCCTGTTACGCCAACTATGTCAACTAGGGAATGATACCCCACCTGACGAGACGTCCACGGTGGAAGCCATGAGTATCGTATGGCACCTGTTTGAAATCCTAACTCTTCCCTCTAGGCAGCCCCTGCCGTTGGTCAGCGAGTACCTGGACTGGCTTAATGTGAGTTTCCCGGCGCCCTCCGTGGAGGAAGGAGAAGAGATTTCCGCCCATGATAGTCCCGCTCACCATCCTCAGTTCTGGCCCTATCTCACTCGGTGTCTCCTGCGGGGGAATTTTTCCCTGGTGAACGGCCTTTTACAATGCCTGTTATCTGTCACCGGCTCGGATAGTCCTGATCAACCAGATGATGATACCTCTCTGGGATTACAGGCGGTGAGTGTCGCCATGGAAAGGGTAAATACCATTCCCCACCGCACTCAGCAGGCCACTAAGACTCAATTCTACACCCGTTGGCAAAATTGGAAGAATGAGTGCGCCCAATGGGCTACACAGTGTACAGAACTCCCTTCATTGATGCAGCCACTGGCGGACGTATTTCGTATACTATCAGGTGATACCGAATGTATCCGCCAACACGCCAACTCCTGGTTAGAGAATCTGGGCGCCACTCTCTTGTTCAATAAACCGGTCACCGATGTCAACGATCTTCCGGATTTTCTGAGCGACGAACCGCCGCTACCCACCGAAGAAACAGGAAGCGTGTTGGATCATACCCTCTTGGCCTTGATCCGTCAGGATCGACCCACCTTTATCCGGTATTGTAGTGAGATCGATGACTGGCTAGTCACCCACGCAGTGGACTGTTTGGACAAACTGGGACTCCTGGACGACATTGACCTTACCATTGACCAAAGTGTGCGTGATTTTTTTGTGTATCAATACGGGGAAATCCTTATGGCGAGCCCAGCGCTTTGGCAGGTTGGAGTGGACTATCTGGCCAGTTGTCCCGACACTGGGCTACCTACTATTGAACGCTACCTGACCCGTTTAACGTTGCACTCGGAGCAGCAGACACGTAAAGTGCTCAATATATTGCGTAAATTCAAACTCTTGGAAGGTTACCGGACCGTGTGCAACAACGTCGCCAGGCGTCATCTGGACCACGGTTGTTACGGCATCGCCATATCCTATTATATCCAGGCCAACGAACCCCGCCGGGTGGCTTATATTGCCGACATCCTATTACAAGGTTATATACGCACGGGGGAACTGGGGTACAAATCTGTTATTGACAATTTGTGTATGGATGTTCAGTTCAGTGACCAACTCCAGTTTCTTTCACAATACCGGGATTTCCACGAATTGTACAAGGGCAAGCAGTTCCTCGACGCCGGTAAACTCTTGGTATCACTACTTACCAGCAATGTGGCACCGAAAGCCTTTTGGCCGACGCTGTTGGTCGACTCTATCCCATTGTTGGAAGGGGACGAATTAGTATTCGATGAGCAGAATACCAAAGAACTCATGCGATGTCTAGAAGAACTAGTGGTCACCCACCTTAATAACCCACCCCTCTTGTCCCATCCCCGGGTTTCTGAGGAATTCACGTCTAATTCTAGTGACGAAACGGACCGCACTGCTATCCTGCAGCAACTGGATGTCGTTCGTATGGCCCTTGTGCGTAACCTCGCCCGTGCGTTACTTTTTCAGTTCTAGTGTACTTCTTTTCCATCCACGTAGTGTTTGGTGGTACTTTTTTTGTTGTTGTTCATAGAAAAGTACAATTGAACTGATCTTGCTTGCCTTTGTGATTTCTGGAGAAATGAGAGATTTATAAAGGACAGTTATAGCGAGATTCTCGAATAAGTCTTTCACACACCTGCTCCACCTTGTCTTTTTACTACTATTTAGCAATATATATACTACAATATGGGTAGCTTTTTTTTGAAGATATAACGAAAAATCCGCCAGAGTTGAATTTCCCCCCAACAAAACACTATTGGTTAAATTGGAACTGATGCATCTTTGTTTCGAATCGCTATATAGACGGAAAAAAATCACCCAAACTTCCACGCCACCTGTTTCACAAAGCTGATTTTGTAATTTCTCTGAGATGATATATTAACGTCGATGCAGATTAACTTGGGAAACAAACCAAACAGATGACGAAAGGATATTAGAAAAACGAAACGCCAAAGTGTCAGTGTAGCTTCTGTTCACGAATAGGACAGCAAATAAAAAATGGGGGCGCCTAACGGAATAACGTCGTCAACATATCTAGGCTAACCATTGGATACCCTTCGCTGGGAAGTGAGACCTAGCTCCCCCCTCCCCCCCTCGCGCCATTGGTCCCTGGTCAATGATACCTGGCAAAAGTGGTGCCTTGTAAGTTATCTCCCATCGTCGATTAGCTTTGATTTGTAACATTATTGGCGTGCTGACGGACGGCAAAGCAAATTCGCCATTTGATCGCCAGCATAGGTCGGTCGGTCTTGGAGAGTGCCTCGCTGGTATTGGTAACGGGAGATATTGAGGGCGGCTTCCATACCTATGAGCAAGAAGTAACAAAAACTACGCGTAAGGAGCGACAACGGAAGCGGAAGGCGCGAAGAAGGCGGCGGGAGAAGAGGATACTCTGGGTAGCCAAAAGGGTGGAACAGACGGAGGGATTATGTGAGGCAACAGTTTGTGACGTTTTTCTTCCACTTCGTAATAGTTTATCTTATTTTTTTTTGGTTTACAGGTTTTAGTCTGTCAGTGTGTTCGTTTGTTAGATACAAATCGTCATCCGTCTCAGGTCCCTTTTATTTGAGTAAAAGGGTATCCATGCTAATACTCCTTTTCTTTCGGTGACAACAAGTCACTCTCTTTGATCGATAGAAATTTTGCGTTTTCCCAGATTGAAGCTACGTGGTTGATTCTTGATACCAGTATAGCTCTCTTTCTTTTATATTTTTAATTATTAGTTTTTTTAATCGAGGAGTTAACCACACCTTGGATATCACTATGAATGAGTATTCGTCCAGCGTTGAAGGATCTGATGAATTAGAAATCGTTTTTGACGAGGTTGCAGATAGCAGTCACAACCCCCCACGGTCGCCAATATCCCACGATAGTCGTGATGATTTATCGCCCGCAGAACAAGAGTGGTGCCAGGAAGTGAAGGAAATAACTTTAAACCTGGCCCCGAGGCTACGAGAAATTAGTGACCAAGTAAGTATCCAGATATGAGTTCATGGTGTCCTGTCCGCTGCGTTTCCCAAAGGGAGGCAGTAGTTGCGGTGAAAATTCCGTGAACTTGGCTGTGTGGCTTGACCTTAAGTGACTGGTACTTTCCTTAACCACCACCCCTAAAGAAAATCATTTTGTTGGGAAAAACTGAAAAAGTTATACAATATATAATAGTCCGCATAGTGGCTAATTATCCGCCATTGTGTCCAATGAAACCTTTGTGCAATCCGATGTACATATTTGGTGCCCACTCCTTGAACCACTCAGCTATTTGACAATCCCGAACTAGGAGGGCAAGAACACTTGGCATGTCGTCTCCTTATCGAAGAATTAAGTAGTAATGGTTTCCATATTGAAACCAGCCCCGCCGAATTAGAAACGGCATTTGTTGCCACGTACGAGTCCAGTGAGTTTGACGAGCGTTCCCGCGTGATCGCCTTTTTCACCGAGTATGACGCGTTGCCTGAAATGGGACACGCGTGTGGTCACCATTTGATTGCGGTTGGCGCTATAGCGTCCGCAGTGGCCACCAAGCACGTTATGGAGAAAATGGGCTTCCACGGTATTGTTCAGGTCATTGGATCACCTGATGAAGAAGGCAGTGGAGGTAAAATCGAGTTGATTAACGCGGGATACGTAAAGTACCCGGACGTATGTCTTATAGCGCACCCGGGTAATCAGGACAATGCCTTTATGCGAACATCGGCGCTCCAGGGTGTGACTACGCACTATTATGGCAAGGCAGCCCACACTGCCATTAACCCCTGGGAAGGTATGAACGCACTGGACGCCGTAGTGCAAGGGTACCAGGCCATCGCCATGCACCGGCAGCAAATGCTTCCCGGTACTCAGATCCACGGGGTGATATCCAACGGCGGCAGTAGGACTAATATCATTCCCAAACATGCCAGTGCTAATTACGAATTGCGGGCGGAAACTACGGCCAGATTAGCGCAATTTAAGAGTAGGATCACGGACGTATTCGAAGGAGTGGTGAGAAGTACCGGGTGTCAATTACGACTGTTGTGGGATTCCATGTTTGCCGAGATGCGTACAAACGCTTTGCTGGCCGGCCAGTACCAACGCTATGTGGAAATTATCTATGATGTGGAGTTTGCCACTCAGGAAAGGCAACAGGCCAATGTAATCGCCAGTACTGATATGGGCAACGTGTCTCACATCAAACCTAGCATCCACCCCATGTACTGTATCGGAGTAGACAATACTTGTTCCCTGCATACGGAAGCGTTTCGGACCGCTTGTCAGACCCCCACAGCCCATGAGCAAACCTGGCGTGCGGCAGTAGGTTTAGCAATGGTGGCCTTGAAAGTGCTGAGTGACGATGACTACTTTGAACTTGTTTTAAAAAACTTTAACACCAATGAATGATGGTCAAAAAATATTTTTTTATTAATACTTGGCTAAACAGTCTACTTGTTATGGTTACTACCAGAAAAACACACTATCCCGATCAAGGGCTGATTGTGCACTGTGTTATTCTTTAGAAAAGCCTTACATTCTATCAATGAGTCCAAAAATAAAATGGGTTAGAAATCCGGGCACATGTTGGGGAGAATAATGATGTAAATCTTGTGTTATGTTGGGTGATGAAATTTTTTATTATGGTTGAATCTCTCTACCAGTGCTTCCAATTTCTCATCTCCCCTCTTCCCTCTCATATGAAGTACTATTATCAACCCTGACTTGCAATAGTATTTTGTGGCAAACTCATTGGCGGTGGTACATTCCATCGTGTAGCCACTACCTTGACAGTGGTGACTGCAGTATTGGTGATAGGAGAATTTTCCATAAGAAAGTAAGGCCCTTGGGCTTGGTACCTTTTAGGCGGTAGTGCATGGCCTGGCTCTATTCTACAAGAAAGTCCCTAAAATTTTATATCAATGAATAAATGCTTCTGTGTTTAATTATTGGGATTTTCCCACACCGCATGCGTTCGGTTACAGGACATGGACATCATTGATTGAGGGAGAATGAAAAAGTTGTCTGAAAGGAAAAAAACACCCAATCCACGGCATCTCTGTTTAGCATACAAAAGCTACTAACTCTATACCCTCAAGTGCTACATGAATCCCTCACTGTATAGCCTAAAAATACACACACACACGCCACAGTGCCATCACCCATACGATATTTTTTATACCGAATCTTGCTGTGCCACCTATACAGACCCACTCTTGGTGAGACTGGGCTCGCTGTTACCCATTTACCTAGTTGCAGGTCGGTATTTTTTTTGAGTTTGAAGAGTATAAGCTAACCTGGACCTCTTTGCATCTTCTTTAACCAAGTTGCGGTTGTGTGCTATTTCGCTGTTCATACCCGTTTGTACCTTTTCTCTGCTTCAATACCATCCCTTTTATTATTCTCAACTATCGCTCTAACCACGGCGTGAGCAGTTGTTTCATTATGGGGTTACTAGATCATCTTAATTTGGGGCACCAGCCCCCTACCTACTATAAGAAGAAGCACTACACATTCGGCAAGATGCTCGGTAAGTATTGTCATCCTATTCGTAATATGGCACATTCGCTAGCTTTCTCGGGACCACCAACATTAACCAGTGCTAAATATTTCTTGCGTTGAAATTGGTGCATATTCCAGTATACCATTATTCATGCTTGCTTGTCAGCTTACCTGTGAAATTCTAAAGTGTAGCATGGGGACAAGTTGGGTACTTGTCATTTGGTGTCAGCCACAGGGCAGTGCGTTCTTAAACTCAGGCAGCTAGGTGTTCGGTCTGCGCTCCCTGGGTTGCTACCATAAGTGGAGGTTTTACTCTGGCATATTGCAGGTCGAATGTTTATCATTTTTTTATTGTCCTGGTATTCTCGTCTATTTAATTTTAGTCTTTAGTTACTAATTGATTTAGTGGTTTTTCTTTGCCCTATCGTGAACCATTCACGTGGGATGATTCCTATGGACTACTATAGGTAGTGGGACCTTTGGCGAAGTGTACGAAGCCTCCCGAATCAAGGACAAGTCACCTGTGGCTGTCAAGGTCATTCGCAAGACTTTACTCAACGGTGATCCCACTCTAGTGTATAAAGAAATCCGAGTGATGCAAGGTATCCATCACGAGAATATCGTAGAGCTCTACGACTGGTTTGAGAGTCGTAATAACTTCTACCTCGTCTTCTCCTTGGCCACGGGCGGGGAATTGTTCGAACGTATTAGCCAACTCGGTCGTTTTTCCGAGCAGGATGCCGTGGTCGTGATGCGCACTGTATTCGAGGCCGTTGCATATCTCCACAGCTGTAACATTGTTCATAGAGATCTTAAACCGGAGAACTTGCTCTACAAGGACAACTCACCTGATTCGCCCCTGGTGATTGCCGATTTTGGTATCGCCAAGACCATGCGCAACGACAAAGACGTGCTTACTACCGTCTGTGGTTCGTACGGCTATGTCGCTCCGGAAATTATGCGTCGTCAGGGTTACGGTAAACCCGTCGACCTCTGGAGTCTGGGCATCATTGCCTTTACCGTGCTCTGTGGTTACTCTCCGTTCTATTACTGCGACGATGCCCAACAAATGTTGGCCGCCATGGAACGTCACGATGTCATCTTCGATAAACGTTATTGGTGGGGTGTCTCAGAAGGAGCCAAAGACTTTATTCGGGCATTGCTCCATCCTGATCCAGCCAAACGACCAACCATCACCGAGGCCTTAGCTCACCCTTGGTTACGTGGAGATACTGCCTTGGACAATGATTTATTACCCGACGTTATTGAACAATCCAAATCCCAAAAGACCTTCCAACGTGCGGTCAAGAAAGTGCGCATGCTCAACCGTTTGCGCAAACTGTCAATATCTTCGGATGAGAGTGACGAAACCAGCGGGGCGAATACTCCAAATACTCGGAACGACAGCGGAAATCTCCCGCTGGAGGCAGGTGGGAGAATGCCGAATACGGCTACTTCGGCAAAATCCATGGATTCGTTCGTGTCTGCGGTGGAGAATATTTCAAACCCTAGGCCTTAGTGGCTTCAACCAAAGTATTTTTTTTATTTCCGCAAGTGTATTACGTATTTATCTATTGGCGTTATTTTTCATGTTTGTTTTTCAACCCTTTTCCTGTTGATATGGTCGTGGCTGGATCTTTGCCATCGCTCCCATTAACCTATCTGCTTTACACCCATACAAAGGCAAGTTTATAAAGGGAGCTAATGGATAAGGTTAGTGCGACCGTACTGGTGCGTTTTGACTTACACTCGAATGTGGTGAATGTGTACTATAATGTTATTGCTACATTATCTCATCTACCTCACATAGTAAATTAACTGGTTTGGACAGATTTTTTAAAAAATGATCACCTCACGAAGGTTGTGACAGCTCACTTGATTTCTGGATAGTAAGTGACTTGGAAAAGAAATGACACAGGTACTCCTGGTAGAAGTATTGTTTTGCCCGCTGATGATACAATAAAATCCTAAACCTTGTAGCTATCGCAACTTACGTGACGCTGTGGCTGTTAAGCCTAACTGGCTGCCCTTTGAATTAGATGAAACACTCACAATTTGGTAGCGTTGGTACTGTGTAAAAAGAATTTTGCGTGTAATGCAAGAGAAGTATGCGCAATCAAGGATAGGAAGTTTGCATTGTGATGAAAGCATAGTATGTTAGGTCATGCAAAAGTGGTTTTCGTTGGTGCGTGAGGAGCATGTGCAACAAGGAAGCAAACAGCAGAAGCACAGAATGATGCGTATTAGTAGTTTACAATAGAACACCCAGGCCACAATCAATACATAATATACCAGAACAATACCAGCGCTTTTTACTGGTGGCACACGGCCAGACACCTCACCTTAAAATTCCCTTTGCAGAACCACCTGAAGAGCATGACCCTGCCCTCGGAATTATCCAGGTGAGTCTCTAGACGAGTGTCACCAGAGACAGCAAAGAAACTGACTGCCATGGTCTGTGTAATTCTTTCATACGAGCCATCGCTAATTACTCTGTTGTGTGCCTACCAATACAAATCACTTTAGCATGGCACCACAAAGCATGTTTTCATCCCAATGCAAACGTGCCAGCTACCCAACGCAAATCAAATATCCCTGATTGCGAAAAATTATATTTCATTGCGCACAAACACTTTCACAAGATACTGTAGATCAGCAATTTTTTCTGAGGCTCATCTCGCCACCATTCGGTCTAATTCTACACCAGTAGTCTCGCAACTTTACCAAGAGCAGCTCATATTAATCCGTGGTTGATCAGCTCTTTAATGGTTCTGGGTCAATTTTGCGTATGAATAGTGCAGTACAAGCCCCATTTTTACTGCAAAGAAGGCTTTGGCGTGGTGTGACATAACCCAGTGGACAGCCGGGGATGGAGTCAGTAAATTTATTCGGCAAAATTTTAAGTAAATGTTTAAACCGTAGCCGTTTTACTCACTCACCCTTTATCTGTGTGCCGACAGGCGTGTATTCGACCAAAACATTCCTCCAATGGCCGGTCTGCTAATTTTTATACATTGGCTTTCCTTCTAACTCCGACCTGTACACTTGAAGATATAACACTGGCCTTGACAACCAGGAGAGGAATAAATCCTAAACTTTTTTTTTCTGCTACTGCCGTTGAATCTGAGAGTATACACTCCGGTCCAGTGTAACCATGTGCTTCCAATGGCGTAATCAAAATGACAACCACATAGGGACCAAGCACGAGAAGAAACGAGTGCTAGTACATTATAACCATCTGTTGAAAAATTGGGGGTAGATAGTAGGTCAAAGATAAATTTTTTTGTTGGTAAAAAGGCACCATTTGGCCCTCAAGTAATATTTTCTGCTCACATTCAAAGTGATGTCAAGAAGGTATGCAGTGGAATTCAATACAGGATTGGTCGGTATGATGTAATACAGCAGTATGTGATAGTGTAGCTTTTTAAACAACCACAAGGCCAACACGTGTGGGGCATGCGGTCGATTATGGTAAATATCTTTTTTTTTCTATCTCAACTTCTGTTCATTGGAAAGAGTTCACACTGGTCTGGCCCAACATCCTATATCTCTTTTCTTTTCTTTTTCAAAAGAAAATCTAGCTGGAAAAACCACTTCTCCAGCCATAAAAATTGGCTAGCTATTTAACACTGATGGGACCATAATGTGGCATCAGTAACCGAAATCAGAGTGAGGTACGGTGGGAAAACAGTGGAAAATGTCATATCGCTTCATCTAGCGATCACTCCGAGATAAGCGCCTTGGAATTACGAGCAAAGCACAGTATAGTTTGGCAGAAACATTTGGCTAATCTTCAAAGGAAGAGCCGATAGTCTCGTTCATAAGCTAGAAGGGAGACTTAATCATACATCAGAACTGTTATATATCACTCTTACTCCCCACCCCCAAAAAATGGCATTCCGTTTCCTCAAGTTCAAATTTACGTTTTAATCAGTGTTGAGCGTAAGCAGCGACTATCACTCTTCCATAGTTCTTTAAGATACCAACGATGGTCAGCCCAACCCAAATCATAAAAATAACGTTAAATTGTGGCTAAGGCGTGGCGGAAAAAGATGCGCCCTTCTAAGGGAATTAAAAGGAAATGTATACTCATTGCCCGTTATGGAGGTACAACATAGTGCGAAAGTGACTTTCCTTAGTTCATCTCCCAAGGCTCAACAGTACCCTTTATTTCGGAACCATGGTCGTTAACTCCAAGTCTACGGAATCACAACTAGTGATAATATTCTCCCCACCCTCCCTTTGTTCGAAAAGGACTGTACTTTTGTGCTACATATTCATTTCGACCATAGTCTATCACCCCAACCGAGCGACTGTAGTTTTCGTTGTTTCTCTCTAAGAAAAGAGGATAGTTGGCCCGTTGAAACGGGTTATCTGGAAGGTGACCGGATAAATTTTTTTCTTTCATGTTACCTCACCTGGTCGAGGCATGGTAGGCCAAGGGATAGGGGACGTGCTCATGGTTGGAGAGTGGGAGCCGATACTTCTCCTCACTAAAATGGCCACTTCCAGGGATCAAGCATAATTTAAGTCCACCATTACCAACTGACTCTACTTATATAATGGTCACCTTTTCCTTCTCTGGTACCTCAATAACAACCGTCAGCATATCAAACATCCTTGGTTAGAGCGCGCCCTTTTATTCGTCCAGCATAATCCTGCACTCATCTCTATTCATCTTCCTCTCGTCTGTTGCATTTTAACGTGCCTGTTTAATTTGTAAACATGCCTTTTTTCTCCGTACAGGCCACCGGCATCCTTGGCTTGCTGTTGGCAGTTTTAATTGTCACTCAGCCTTCGGTGGCATCTCCTATCCCAGAAATACACGGTGATGTCCATGGCCTTGCGGCTACCCCCCATAGCAAATTAGTCAATCGTAATGACCCCGTGATTATTCCTCCGAAATAGGCTGTCAACACCCAATGCTAGCGTTCCCCAGACCCACTTTAGAGAGATGCCATGTGCCAAGATGCCTTTAGCTGGGTTTTATCTATGGTGACAGTGGGCGTCTTTTTTTTCCCCAATCGACATCGTTATTTTTTTCCTCTACTATCGCATGCGCTGCGGTCAAGTTCCTTTTTGCAATGGCTAAGGATAGAGGTATCGTCTTTTGATCGTGATGTGTTCATATTTACTTTTTTTTAACTTAAATTTATATTTGGTGGGTTGGAGAATTGGGGCCTTTCGTACCCTTTTCTTTAACGAAGCATTGATAATGTGAATAAAAAAATTAACCGGTTCAAATGATGTTGTCTACCTATCCCAGCCTCTATACAATGAACGAATAGTTAATGGTACCCGTAGTTGTTTCACTATTGTGTATTTCCTACCTCTAAATACTGGAAAAATTTGTGTACAATACGGTAGTGGTACCACAAGGGTGATAATAGTGATGACGGCCTAACCCTCCCTGGGTTGTCCCTTCCTAGTAGTACCAAAAGGTAGCAGGAGGTGCACTCCTCCCCCCATTTGGTCTCTGCTGAGCGTTCCTTTAATGTTTTTTTTGTTAGCTTTTCTCAATTTAAGGTAAGTTTTTTTTACCCTGTTAGCTACGGTTCTTAATTTCCTTGTGTATTGTGACTAGCGCAGAGTGAAGCCCGCCATGAGTACCACCGTTATCCAACGTGAATTAGAAACCCAATTATCCGAACGTCAATGGCTACTCGGCCGCCAATTACCGGCCGTGTTGCAGGAAATTACGTTACAGATCCGCATGGCACTGTTGGCCATGGGTGATACGTTCGAGGACGGTTCCAAGGAAAAGTCATCGGGTGGGTCTACTCTGGCAATTTCGTCCCCCAATCACGACAATGTCAAAGGTTTCGTTTCCATCTTTGGTAAACACATTACCAAGGCGGATGTGCAAATTAGCTTACCCAAACAGCACAAAATCCACCCAGTCCATGCCAAAATCCAACCCCATACGTCGCCGGTGCTGTTGACACAGGTACAGGACACTACCAATTATTTGCACCTTATTGTGGAACTTATCGAAGACTTTCCAACGCAATTGTCCGTATGCCAGGCCCTGACGGGTTTATCTGACCTAGGGGATTTACTACAACGTACTCGAGAGTGTTTTTATCCCGATTCTGGTCGCCAGGACTTTCGGTACTTAGTCCATCGCTTCCTTCCGGCGCTCCCTGAAAACCTAGGGGTAGAGTTTTTCATTAATGGGGAAAATTTTGTTACCCAGGCCTCCCTGCTTAAAGAGAATCATTATTCGTTTAAAAATTTGCTTTGGCATGGGCTGGGTGGGCCGCGGCAATCCCATCCATCGAGTGATAAATTCGTTCTCCCCACCCTAGCCCACCAGGTTACCGTTGAGACCCCGTATCCTTATTTGAAAACGGCACTGGGTGCGCTGGCCAAAGCGGCAATACTGATAAAGGATATCCGTTCTAAGCTACTTCTTTTTACTAACCTAGATGAGGAAATAGCAGTGCTGGCTTACCACGGATAGCAGTAACTTTCCAACCTCACTTTTATATCAGTATCCTTCTGCTATCATTACTCGTTAGCACTGACAGACTCCGACGGAAACCAAAGTGAAGCCCGTCGCAACCGAAAAAGGATTAACCATTAAAGCGCCATTAGTCCCCTCTTTCACAGGACTGCTGTCTCACTAGGCTGGCCGATCGGAGAACCACCAACAATAGTGGAGAACAACGGCAACACTGTCCATTTCGCCGACAATGTCCTTATTGGGGTTTGTTCCATTTTTTCCGGGTACTCCTCTGCTTCGCCCAACAGGTAATCAGCAGAATCAGTCAGCTCGTTATCATTAAGATACGGATATTTTATAAACTAACCAGTATTATAAACAGATGTACGATTCGCCTTACATTTCACAGGCTGCGTTAATTAGCTCGTATAATGTTTCTACTGTATGTCACTTTGTCGTGTTGCAAGAGTGAGGCCATTTAGTCCACTCTTAGAAATGTACATTAAATCACAGAAACAATTACGTAAAAATGATATCGTTATAACAACGAAAGGGACACCAAAAGTATGATATTGTCCGTATCAGCGTTGTCCCTAGTCCCAAAAGAATACACTAAGCGTACATATGAATGTTACCGTTCGAAGCACCCAGCAGGATCACTTCATTTTCTGGGCACAACCCCATTTGGGTAAGCGGTGCCTTGACCACAGACGCACTGAACTTGGTCGAGTAACCTTCTGAGAGCTAGAAACAGTCCAACAATAGTAAGAATTCGGCAATCCCAGAAAAATAAAAATGATCAATCCGGTCGTATAAAATGCACAGGGTACGGGTGGTGAATACAATATCTCCTATAAATTAATCTTGAATCTAAACTTACAACAAGCTTATCCTTTTTTTTAAAAAAAGATAAAATTCCCGACCGAACTGTACAGACAATCTCCAGATAAAATACCGCTTGTGTTCTGAGTAGGGAAAATACCATCCACTTCCACCAAAAAAATAGCCATAATGATGGACACTCGGGAAATCCTCTATCACTTACTTGTTCGTATAGCGGCTGAAAAATAATG
>JAOPJG010001024.1:0-13765 GCA_027478255.1 Dispira simplex | reverse complement strand
GGCCAAGGAGACACGGATGCTCCACTTTCACAAGCTGTGTGAAAAGGCCAAGGATTCCTTTATGGGGGGTGCTGTGCATTTGACTGAGGCTAGATTGGAGCAGGAGTGTTTTTGTACACTGGACCCTGCAGTGTACTCCAATTACATCAGAGTCCATGCAGAGGTTTGGTCTATTTTAAGTAATTTTTATTCTTCTTTTTTAACTACTGGGCATGGGGTACCTGCCCAACCACTGCATTGCAAACTCCACCTGTCTGCTTACATTAACCAGAAGCAGGGAGATGATCATCTGGCACACAATCTCCATCAATAGTTTGGTGAAGATCCAATTCTCATTATTTGGAATTGGTCAGCACCAATGGCAAAGTACCATGAGCCCATTCGGGGCAAAGGCATGTGGAAAATACTGGTATGTTCTGGGTTTAGAGTTTTCCTGTTGGACGAGTATAAGATATCCAAGGTTTGACTTAGGTGTCACGTGGGTCATTTAAGTACATTTAAAAATGTCAAAAATCCGCGTCCCTATAGGAGAAAGCTACAACCAACTGTCCACTGCCATGGACTTCTGAATGCTCCAATGACAAGTGTTTGGAGTCTGTGGTCAGTGAAACCCCTCCTGTTCGTCTTTGGAATCGGGACGTTGCCGCGGTTCTGAATTTCAAACACATTCTCTTCGGTCTCCGCAATGAGAAAGAGATTCCAGTGGACCACGGCCAGGACAACTAATCGACAGCCCCCTGCCAAGCATCGACGTGAGTAATAAATGCCTTCGGGCTTTTCAATATTTTTTTCCGAAGTGGTTGTCGCCACTTTTCACAAGCCGTTGTCCTATGATCTTACCTTCGTCTGAGGAGGTGTAGTGAGTAGGGCATCAGGATGACTCAATTCCGAGGGCAGGGTCATTCTTCGGGTGATTCTGCAAGGGGAATTGTTAGGTAAGTATTTTTTTGTGTATTTGTGTATTTCCCCCCATTACCAATCAGTGAGTAGCAAGGGGGAAGGCAGGGAATACAGTAGGGTACTCTATTTTCATGTATATAGTGACTTGGAGCAAAAAAATGTACCAGCTACTAATCTAACCAATAACGTTTGTGAGCAACTCATTCAACTTTGGCGGATTTATCCCCCTATATGGTCGAAAAAAAATCAGTCATATATATATATATATTCTGTTAAAAGAACTATTATCAGGTAATCCCTTTATAGTACTAGGTAAATACCAAAATGAGAATTTCTCCTTTTCCATTAAAAAGGAGTAAAAGTAATCAGCAGTGGGTTATCTCAAAGACAACCCGACCTCGCTTGGGGGAAAGTTGGATTTCCGATATGTCGCGTTTATCAACAACTAACACCGCTTGGGAACGACCTCGAGTGGCTGACCGAGTCACCAATAGTTGACCAGTTGCCTAGTAGATTCACACAACTCTGAAGCTACTAAGGTAGGTCGTTCACTGAAACGATGGTCATCATTACCATTTCGGAGAATATTGTTCTCTTTGTTCATTTTTTTTACTGTAGGAAACTTCGTCCAACCCCAGATTGGTTCAGTCTTTTCGCCCTTGCTTTATTATTTTCAATTTATTTTTTTTCTTCCAACAGTAACTGCACCCCCCTTACCAATCCATCCTTTATCGCATGGGACTGAAGTGGGGTGAGAAGTGTTCACCATTGTTTTTGGACCCTCTGCTTTAAAAAGAACCCAATCTTCCGGTTGCTTATCTTTATTCAACCAAGCTTATCGCGATATTTACACTTTATTGTTTACGCTATTTATAATACTGTATTCCCTTGTTTTCGTATTGAACAAACGCCGTAGGTAACCTTCGGTTACTAAATTCCTTGTCAACTTTTACTCAATACCAACACATACAGATATATATATATATACATAGACGTCGTTAATCCATGGACGCTCTAATATTACCCAAACTACGCGATACCGAGTCGAAAAACAATACCGAGATATTGTACACTTTGAGCCAGGATGTCTTTTTACAACGTAACGTCCAGCAGCTTATTCTTCCCATGGTCTGTGCCATGTTTCTGAGTTGTTTTGTTAATACGATATGGTTAATTTATAAAACCTTTTCGTTGAAACGACTCCAAGTGAAACAAACCAAGGTACGTCGTATGAATGCGGCGCTGGATAGTTCCAGGTTTATTTCTAGTTTTTTGCCAACGAGCTCGTCCATTACCGCTACCCATGGTATGGATAGTATCAACTCTAGTCATTCTCCAGGAACAGGTGTGGGCGGAGTTTCGCAATCTATCAGGGCGGTGCCTTTGGAACAGGGTATGGCGACGGGTCGGCCGAGTGGTACCGCACGTATGTATAGCACGTTGGGTATGTCGACGATGAACGGGGAATTTATTGAGATTGTACCGCTACCGGGTAATGTCCTGACTCGGGTGTGTCACTGGGTATTTCTGGTGCAATCCCTTATTGGTTTATTCTCTGTCGGATACTCGTTGATTAATATGTACCAGGTCGACCGCGCTTGTGATACCGCTGGAATGTTGGTTATTGTGGGTTATTACTTGGGTACGCTTCTGGTTACCCTGTGCGTGTGTGCGTTGAGTGCTAGTGGTCAGAAAACTCTTATTGGGAGAATCCTTAATTACGGGTTGACCGTGATGGCCGTAGGGGTACGGGTTTATCTGTTGCTGAATGCCTTGGGGAAACGCCAGGTAGTGTGGGATCCGTTGTGTGCGTTTGACCTGGAAACCGAGCCCCTTCGTACTACCGCCGTTTTAGACATGGTCATCTGGTTGGCCCAACTAGCTACAATGGCGGAAAGTTTGGTGTGGTACAGCAAGGAAACCCTGATTCCGTGGGGATACTCCATTCGTCGTGCTAATGCTGGTTGTCTCGTTGCTGCCTGTGTTATTGGCACGTTGTTTTCAATCTTTGTACCAATCCAAGGGGTGGCTTCGGGATACAGTATGTTCCCCTGTTGGTACCTTGGTTGGGTGATTACCTCTAAATTGGTTTTGGAAAGCATGGCCGAAACTATCAAAGCACATATCCGGGCTATCCACTACGAATTGAACATTGATGAAAGCGATTTCGGTGGGTCTGGTGGTCAGGTCAGTCAATCGCGACCGGGTGCCGCCGACGAAAGTTTTATGTTGAGCACGGTGGAACCATATCGCAAGAGTGAATTAGTATCGTCCCGTCTGAGTCACGGACCGATCTTTCAGCCCAAGGATGTCACATTGTCCAACGGGTATACCAGCGACGAAGCCAATCAGGGGATTCCCACAGACCGCTTACCCATATTGAACCCTGTGGCTTCCTTTCATCCCCGGTCCTCTCGGCCGAAACTCTATGGTCAACACGAAAAGCCTCATGGATTATCATTTACGGTTAACGATGCTAGAGGTGACGAACGGGATAATGCGGAGATGGGTGAAAAACGTCGCCTTTCTTTCACAAATTAACATTGCTTATTTTTAAAGCAATATCGTGATTTTTTTTCGTTTTTCATCATAACCCAGTCCGTTCAGTTCCGACACGTTTTTTTTGGTTTTCCATTTCCAAACATTGTTAGCCTGTGTACCTGGGTGTATAGCTCATAACATGTGTATATTGGTATGTTCTTTCTTTTCAGTGTATTTTGTAGTCATCCATTGGTGGCAACCTTAATTTATTTTATTTATTCAAAAATTCAAACAAACACAATAATATAATACCTTAATTTTGGCTTACCCATCTTTCTCGTAATGCATTTTTTGTAGTGGAAATATAAGCTGAGTCAATACAAGTATAAAATTCAAATCTATCAGCAATTGCTTTATTTAATTTCGTCATTTCATGGTACTGCTGAGATTTTGTTACTATTGTACTGCGTAGAAAAATTTTGCGCACAGTGGAAGAGAGGTTTGTGCAATCAAGGGTAAGAAATTTGCAATAGGTAGCTAGTACATTTGTATTGTAATGAAGGCATGGTTTGTGATGCCATGCAAAACTGCTATTGCATCAGTGAGTGGAGAGCATGAACAACAAGGATGAAAACAGTAGAGGCACCAAATGATATGTGTATTAGTACTTTGCAGTAGAACATTCAGGCCACAATTGACACATATCATGCCATAACAATACCAGTGATTTTTACTGGTGGCACACATAGCCAGATACTCACCTCACAACACCCCTTACAGAATTGCCTGAAGAATGATTGTGTCCTTGGAGTTGAAGCATCTTGGTGCTCTCATTACACCTCCTCAGAGTGATCCAGGTGGGTCTCTAGATGCATGCCACCAGAGGGGAACAAAGGAACTGACTACCATATTCTGTGTAATTTTCTCATACAAACAACCACTAATCTCTCTATTGTGTGCTCACTGATCCAAACCTAATACCTTTGATTGTGCAAAGTGGTCTTTTGTTGCGTGTAAATTCTTGTACACAGCCAGTTAGGAATACCTATTTACAGTGCTGTGAACCACAGCGTACGTTGGGTGGTCTCATTTATGTCACGTGTTGTACTATTTCAATATGTACTTATTTTCTGCACTATAGGGTTATTTAGCCCTGGTAGAGTCTAATCCATCGTATTTTAAAACTTAATACTGCGGACGCCTTACTTGTGTTATTCTATAGGGCTGCACTGGCATAACGCTGGTGATACCTACGTTTTTCTGTCACCAATTGCGGTTTTTTTTATGTTTCCCGTTTGGTTTTTTTTTTGGTATACAACTCTCCGTGACATTGTAACTTTCCGACAACACCGTCCGCATTACTTTTTCTGGTTTAGTGGACGGAACGTAATACGGTTACCGGACGATTGTACAGTGTATGGTTAGTATAAATACTCATTTTCGAACCGAACCATGGACTCTTCCTTTCGAGAAATTCTCAGTACGGCTGGATTAATCTGGCCTACACCACCCAATCAGTTATTATCGCGTAAGTGTCACTAATACCACCGTACCTCGGTGTTACCAGTACACGCAAGTACCTGTGTCTGTTGTATTCTCCAGGCCAGGGTCTACATTCAGTCCTACTCGAGGAAAGTGAAACCAAGGATAGCTTCATTGCAGCGTATAATGACATCCCGTAACAAAGGTCCAACCACCTTGTATGTAAATACTTCATAATCTACATTCATTATATAAACTAACCCTCACCGTTGACTTGACCAAAGTACGTTTGACTGCACCATTTAATTGTGGTATGGATACTGGGCTTTTTCCATTGTCCACCTCTTCGGACAGTCTCGGTGAGGAGCTCCCTCTTTCGTAATGACTTATGCCACTTTTTCGCCAGTCACCGGGACCAATATCAGTCCTTTTGGGAGGACCTCCAGGGATATTGGGATTCACTATCCCAGTTTAAACAGGCATTGGTTCCGTTGGCCGTGGACCACGGTACGGACGCCGAGGCCTATTCCCCGCCTGGCGATTCCTTAATACGGGCCCTGTTGGGAGTGGACATCTTGCAGAGTGATCTCATCGTGTATCTGATACAAAAATTACCGGAATTGAGTGACGACCCCGAAGATTCTCGTGAGACCAACCTGGTTACCCTGGTGATCCGGCAGCTGCGGTGGCTGGACTATGTGGTGGACCCTGAAAGTTTGGCCAACCAACTCATGGAAATTATCACCGTGTTGTCCGTGGATGCCCAAAAAGATGTTATCGGGGCTTTACCAGACGTAATTGTGGATTCCGAGCACCAGTATGTGGCGGAGGAATTAGTTAAATTGCTGCAGAGTTATTCACCTTTGATGATTCCCATATTGGATACCTTGTCGAATCTCCAGTGTCCTGCTTCCGTTACTGATCAATTACAACACACCGTCTTGGGCCGGTTACGGTCGGCGGATGCAGATGATCTACCCATAATGCTGAAATTTTTATTTCAAACGGCCAGCGCGGAATCCGCACTTGTGGTCGTTTCGCGCATTCGTAAGAATTTGGACCTTGAGTCGTTACGATTGTCAGTGCCTTCCCGGGACACTCTTGTGGGAACCGTGGACAAACTACCCGAGGTCCTCATCCTCGATGCGATACATTTCGGGTTACAATTTCACAAATCTATTGGAACCAGCTGGCTAAAGTTGGTAAACGAGTTGACGGTTCCGAAGGAGCACACAACTTTGGATCTGGCGGTACTATGTCTCTTGTATGGACTACCTTCCACCCAAAAGCGTATCCTGAACGTGTTACGTCGCAAGGTGCTTTACCAGCACGTGCTGGCCCACCAGTTTTCCGAGGTCATTCGAACCTACGGGTATGCTCTACGACAACACTATCCTACGCTACTGTCCCTTTCGGAAAATGTGATGCGACTGAGTACTCAGCAACCGTCTCTTGCGGCTCTAGCCTGCCATCTGTATCAAGGTTGCTTTCAAGTGTTTGATGCTTACTACCGTCAGGAAGTGGTGGGTGCTCTGGTGGCCCACATTGGTAGCGGGGACCAGTGCGAAATCGATACTTCGTTACTCATCCTATTGGAAATTACCCAGGCCTCCGCGCCCACCATCAAACCCTTCACCGTGTTTATCAAAGGTATTTTGGACTACATCGATAACCTCAACCTGGGCCAAGTACGCCTCCTGTTCCGTTTACTGGGGTATCTCTTGCGGGCTTTTCCTGACGAGACCGGTATGTACGATGAGATCCACATTTTCATTCGCAAGCAACTATCCAGTGGGCTGGACAAGTTCAAATTGATCGGCATTCTGGGTGGCGTTGCACTGGTCAAGTGTTTGGGAAATAACCCCAGTACTACCAATGAAGACTCAACTAACGGTACTTCCTCTCAAGCGACGAGGGGCGATACTGGCAATACGGTAGTTTTGCGAAACGCCCTTAGTTTGATTAACCTGGTAATCGACAGTGGTCGGCTACAGTCCTGGAATTGTCTAGCTATCGCTTACGACGAATTAGCCGGAGCAGTTCTCACGGGGAAGTTGGATCCCCGTCTGGAAACCTGGCTGGCCGAAAACGTGGCTAATTCGTTTGCCGATCTCTACTTTTGTGAGACTAGTTCTCTAGCCCTTTCGATAAACGGAGCACCCCATACTACCTCGCGGGTTAAACACGCCAAGGCTCCGGATTATGCCGGGGACCAGCTGGTACCCGAAGTGTGGTACGATTTGGATGGTTTCGAGGACGCGGTGGTACTCCGCCTTTTACATTTTTTGCCCGGTTACACCGGGGGTAGTGAAAAACATTCGGATATTATTAGCGATCTGGTGGCCACTGGTAAAAATGTTAATGGTAATCCTCTGGCTTGTTTATGCGCTTTATTTAAATTGTTCCAGGCTTGTGAAAAAGTGGCTAACCACGGTTCGTTGCAGGAGATGGACGCCCCCCTGGGTTGTGGAGTACTCTTGTTCCAACGTGATCAGTTACAAGACCTGTGCGAAGGGGAGTACCCGTCGACGGTAGTGTACCAGGCCCAAATTGGACTCTTGACCACGATTAACTGGTACCGGGAATTGCTTAACGCCTTTGCCGACCAGCCCAACTCCGAGATGCAGAACAAGGTGGTCCAGCGGCTAGAAAATTTAGTATCTCTGCAGGACATTATGGGTCAATTCTTGGTAGCCACTTCAGGATTTAACCCCAGTGATACATTACTTCCAATGTTGTGGGCTAACGATCGATTAACCTTGAATACCTGTCTGCTACCCAATGGCCAGCTAGACTTGGCGAAGCTAGGGAGTCTTGCCTCTAACCGTTCCTCGGCTTATATGGCGTACCTTCGAGAGATCACCGTAGACGGTTACCAGGCCTTTACCTTGGCCCCCTTAACACTATATCCTGACTCCTCAGCAAAAAACACTGACCCAGAGAGTCGGTGCACTTTGTCCCCGGCGGCGCTTTGTTATTTATTGGACGAATTTTTACCTAAACTACACGATCACCTGGGTAAGAATCGGCTCATTCCAGCACTCGGCACCTGGTGTTTATCGCGAAGTTCCTCACTTTCATCCAATGCTACCCAGGGTGAAGGACAGACCAGTGTCGGATACGCCCAACAGGTATTTATTATGCTGGCCCGGTTTTTACCTGCCCTATGGCAAGATTTAAGGGTGGCCTTTGACAGTTTAGAGGCGTTGAACAAGGAAGATACCCAAGTTCAGGAACCATCCTCGTCTGATACTCAGGCCATTGGTTCGCCTTCGGGATCGGCCATTACTGAGAAGTCACCTAAATCTGCGTATGCGGAGTATATGGCATGTGTGACTAAATTACTGGAAGCACTCACTGTGTTCATTAAATGGCCGGGTCTTTTCAAAGTCGAGAAGCGAGCTCTGGCCATTCGTACGGTGGGGGCCCTAGGCCAACGGGAACGGTGGGATGACCCGGCCGTGGACAATGACGAACCCACCTTGGTTGCTTATGTGGAAGGCGCGTTTCAGCGTTTCGCCCAGCGGTTCCCAAAGTTACCCTCGTTGGCGACGGGTCTGGCAGTGCACCGGGTACTTCAGGCCCTTTTCGATTTGACCGTATTTCACTTGTATCCGGAATTAGGAACAGACCCCGGTGCTACTAAACCTTACCAGTTACGGGAAAGGGCCAACACTCCCGCGGCGGTACTCGCCATGGGTAGTCAATTATCCCAACTGGCCACAACGTTACTCCAGTTGGTGGATGAGGAGCCGAAAAATTCCCTGAAAACGGCCGACTTGGCCTATTTGCTCTATACCGAAATTGTCTACTTGCCTCAGCCAGAGGATAAACTGGGTCATTACGTCCACACGGTGTTTCCTGATTTCATTTCCCAGTCTGAATCCACCTACCCTTGCCTAGTCGATAAAACGTTCCCATTGTTCTATCGCGAAGTGGTCACGGCGTTTGTCGATACTGCCGTGAGCAGCTGGTCCCACCTTGCCCAACCCCACCAACGTCCAGAATCATACGTGGTGGATACCCTCGGTCGATTCTGTAGCCAAGTGGCCATGTGGCGTAGTTTAGTTGGTATGGTCCAGGCCTATAACAACCGGGATGTTTGCTTGGTGAGTTTAAAACAGGGTAAACGGTTTGTGGATGCCTTTAGTTCCTACTGTTTGGGGTTTATGGAACACCAGTTTCGTAATCACTTTACCACCGTTTCGTCCATTTTTAAACCACTTCAACGGGCCACTCGTATTCTTCATACCGTGTGCAGTCATTCGAAAACGGTGCGCGATACTCGACTAACGGCTTTGGTTCCCCCTACCCGACGGGCTTTGGAAGTGTTATTGTACCGGGTCAAGGTGATGTTTGACCGGAATAATTGTCTGGATGCCTTTTTACTTGGTAGTCTCAAGCACCGTAATTTGGCGGGGGATGAAGTGTCTTCACAATTGCCACCGGAGAAGATGTACGACTCGGAGCTGAGTGATCCGGATAGTGCGAATGAATCGTCAGGGATGCCCGAAGTGGACCAGCTTATGCACCGAATGGCTGAACAGGCTAGTATGTCGGACGATGATGAATTTGCCAGGGAAAATGACCAAGATGAACAAGATACCATGCAGAAGCCCGAGCTAGAATCGGTTTCCATAACCTCGTCTCACCGACGCCAAAAACCCATGGCCAAACGTTCCGGTGGGGCGCCTGGAAAATTGACTCATCTCACACCGGAAAAGGACGGGGCGGTTGACGAAGTAGATGAGGATTCCACAGGCGACCAATCACAACCACGGCGACGACGAACGTTAAAACGACCCAAAGAGTCTGGTAACACGATGAACCGTTTGGTAAGTGAATATAAGTTGTAGTTGGAAGTTTTTTTGTGGGAGACTATTGGTGATGTCATCATTCGAATAGTTACCAACAGAGATTGGTTCTAGAACCGGCATCTAGTAGGGATATCGCCGAATTCCGAAGATGCGTGGGTAATTTTCACTGTTGGAATTCATACGGTCATGCTACCCCGGCCATTACACTCGGTAATTCTTAGCATAAGTCATACTAACCAATACTTTCACACGGAGTGCAATTGGGTCGAGTTATACCTAAATGGTGGTATTTTTTTTGCAATGGTCTCGTAGAAAAAGGCCAAAGCCCGACGAACGGAACTGTTGCAGGCACGTCGCCAACGGCGTGCGGCCAAGACCTTTTCCATATCAACTGCAGAATCAGGGAATGTTGACGAAGAGGAGGAGTGACAGTCAGTGAATATGATGGGCAAGTAAGAGAAAAAGGTTTAGTTCTTGAGGCTTTTTAGCATTTTTTGCAAACGACGGGAACGGCTTCCCCTTTACTATAACAGACCTTGAATAACGATAAAAGGATGTGAATATCATGTAAGGTTCTGTTCATGGTTTTTTTCCCAATAGATGATTCCAATTCCTACTGTATTATTCCTTACATAGCGAGCCTATCTTTCATGATACTTTGAATGAAATAGCAAATATCTCTAGAAGTTGAGTAACGCTTTGACTCTGCCAATTTCATGGATATCCATCTGTGCCATTAGTCGTTGGTTGTTTCCTAATATGCACCTTATAAACAGGAAACGGCCTTAGGTATGGTTCTCGAGTGGTTTTCCACGCTAGAAATGGAAACAAGTCCCCGCATGACTCAGTTTAAAAAATTGTCACATTCCAATGGTAAAAAAATCAACCCACCGTTATAGCTGTAATGGGAAGAGCAATAAAATGAAAGGTACCTTTTCCCCTTGTGTTGCCATCAGAAAGAGTCGTCAGGGATTTCGGGACAGAGTAGCATTTACAACCGTAATGTCAACCTTAGTTACTGACTATATTGCAATTCAACTCGTCGACCTTAGGGTTTTACTATTTCGTATTCACTTGCTTAGCGTCGGTGGTAGGAAATATATATCGTCTAACGCTTGTGGTTCCTCGTTTTATCCTATCGTCGACTATGTATTTGTAACATATATTATATATAACTCAGTATTCATTTCGGCGCTGCTTCACCTGGTCTAATTTTTAGTTTAATACCATCGAACGTTTATTCCTCCCTTTATTTAAGTATTTTGGTACCTAGAGAATCGTTTTGGGTGTACAAGTTAAACCACCATGTCCAATTCTTCGGCACCCCATACGAATCACAACCTTACCACCACCACCATGGTCACAGGGTGGGCTCCGGTACCATCCCAATCGACAACGCCATCCGCTGAGCCTTTGACCCAACCCAAGGACCAGTCTCCAGGACCGGTAGCTACAGTCGACCAACCTAGTACCAATGGCACGGGCAACACCAGTGGTAATAACGGGTGTATCCATCTAGCCCGGGCTAAACATACCTTGTTGTTACGTTACCGAGTATTTGTGAAATTCTCACTATTCCAAAAACACCACCACAAGTTTATAAAACGATTCAAGTATAGCCAGGAACAACATCCACCACCCAAACCGGCCCGTTTGGCCAAGTTGGAATTAAAACGAGATACGTTATTAACAAAGATTAGGGCGTTATATTGTACGGCATGTCGGGCACCCTTGGGACCCTTGTTGGCGTGTCTCCATTGCGACTTTCGGGGGTGTTGGAAACAAGGTCATATTCAACAGCACTACCAAACTCAGGAAAACCATGTGTTGGCGATGGAATTACATACGCAGGCGATATACTGTGGGGTGTGTCAAGATTATGTGTATAGCCATACCTCGGAAGATATTCTGCGGGAGGAAGAGTTTCGGATGTATCAGCGGCTTTGTCAGTTGTACGAGCCCCAGACCAAAAGATTGTCGGCCGCCCAATTCCCCAATTTGAACGAAGCCGTTGACGGGGTAAAGACTTGTGAAGGAATCCGAGGGTTGCGTAACATGGGTAGTACTTGTTTCATGAATGTTATCTTACAGGCCTTTGTGCATAATCCATTATTACGGTCTCACTTTTTAAGTGATTCACATAACCGCGAGAATTGCACCCGTAGTACCTGTATTGCTTGCGAAATGGATCAATTGTTCGGCCAAGTATTTTCCGGGGATCGAGTACCTTGGGGTCCATCCAGTTTTCTCCAGTCCATTTGGCAGGCCTCGACGGAACTAGCCGGTTATTCCCAACAGGACGCACACGAGTTTTTCATTACCGCCTTAAATCTTATCCATACGGGTTTGTCGACCCGGGACGAACCGGCTTTAGAGTGTCCATGTATTATTCACCAAACATTTGCCGGGCAGTTACAATCCACCGTTACCTGTCTCAGTTGCGGACATATTGCCGTGGCTTATGACCCGATGTTGGACATCTCCCTTGATTTACGTTCTTCGGCTTTGGCATCCCATAAGGCTCCCTCACGCAATGATTCATCCGATCAAGCCAACTTTTCCCTCATTGATTGTCTAAAACGGTTTACCGGGTTAGAAACCCTTGGAGCCCAGGAGTACCGTTGTAGTCGGTGTGGCGATGGTTGTAAAGAAGCCACCAAACGTTTGCAAGTCAAGTTGCTCCCGCCCGTGCTGAGTTTCCAATTGAAGCGATTTGAGCATTCCAACGGTAGCAGTAAAATCGAATCCTTTGTACGTATCCCGTCAGAATTAGACATGACTCCGTTTACCATCCAGGGACGGCACAACTCGGTTACCCCTGGAGTTAACTCGGCTTGTCAGTATCATCTGTTCGCTGTGATTAATCACGAAGGTAGTTTGGAAACCGGTCACTATACCATGTACGCCTTACATCGTCAGCAGTGGTTACGTTTTGATGACCATCTGGTGACTGTGTCAACACTGGCCGAGGTACTCCAAAGCAACGCTTATATGTGTTTTTATATCAAGAAGTTTATGGATTATTCGCCCAGTTGAGCTGTTACAATAGACCCAACACTGGTATAAGGAACCAAAAATACCCCTCGTTTCAAAATAAACGAATAATAAGGATAAATTATTACTGTTTTTCCTTCTAGAAATTCGAGTGAATGATTAAGTGTGAATTGATAGCAAAGATATTATAGTGATGAAAAACTTTGAATCATTTACCAACTGATTACTCAGAATGGGAGGGGTTGTAAATTACACGGTCAAGGTTGCCATAGGACTAGTGGTAGCGTGTGTGCTGCTTTTCACCCCAGCGTTTACCTAAATGTTGGTGTATATACTTACCTTTTTCAGTTCATAATAACTATGTAAGGTCCTAATCGTCATTTGAACCAGATGGAGTAGATAATGAGATGCTACTTGAAAAAAATGAGTTAAAAAATTACTAGGCACACCAGTCAGGGTGAGGGAGGGGGGTGATACAATAGGTGCAGTACAGCCGGGCACACTGGGGAAAAGCAAACTGTTGGAAGGGGGGAGGGCATTGCTTGGAACCTGTAATAGGCACCCAACTTTTCGAATTCCTTTTATATCAAATAATACAAAAGTTTCTTGAGATCCACATAAAAACCAGATTTTATTAATAATAATTACCATCATTGTCAAGTACTGTACGCACCCTCTTGAACCACTCATCAATACATCTGTGAAAATCACTTCGTTGAAGGGAACCAAGGACTTCAGTATAAACCCCTAAAATCTTGTCATCACTCTACCCTCCGGCTTTTTCTTGATACACGGGAACAACCAAAAGTCACATGGTGCAAGGTCAGAAGAGTAGGGTGGTGCTTTAAGTAGTTCGAGTCCAAGCTCGTCCATATGGGCCTTGCTATACCAGGAAACATGAGGTCTTGTATTATCCTGGAGGATGATATGGGTAATTTATTTTCGATTATATAGCCAAAAATCCGCCAAGTTGAATGGATCTCTCACGAAACCCTATTCGTTACGCTGAAGTTGGTATATGGGTGATTTTTTTTCGACTCTATAGCGTTTTGGATGAAATAAAATTCCAGAAAAAATCACGTGATTTAGAC
>JAOPJG010001023.1:0-13768 GCA_027478255.1 Dispira simplex | reverse complement strand
TAAATCGAAATCTTCCAGTTGGCCATCCTCCCCAATGTTTCCGAATAAGAAATTGGCAAAGGACATGTTACACTAACGAATAAGGGGCACACTGGTAATGAGTAACAATACAGGAAATGAATTGACAAGAACGCAAGTAAAAAAAAAAGTGAAAAAAATGTCTACCTGATTCTCAAGTTAAAATAATTGCATGTGGTAAATAATGATTTTTCAGAATTGGCAAACAGAAAAAAAAAAACAAACACAACACCAATAGAACTATACATGGCTGAAGTGAGACGTGGTTAGTTTGACAAGTGTCACCAAAATAACCATATCAATTAATTAACTAGGTTAGGATCACACCGAATAGAATTTGTATTGTGGAATATTATGATGGATGTATTCAAGTAAGCAGCACTAGCTAGAATTCAGCCGATAAGGAAATGGTGTTACCTTCATATGTGTGAAATGCATTCATTACCCAAGGCAATATGTAAAACAAAAAGCAAAGAAAATCACGAGGCTGAAAAAGACACAATGTTTCGCGTTCATAATTAGGCAGTTTTGGACTTTTTCGTGGTGATTCTACTCTTCTTTTGTAGGGTAAGAGGCTCCAACTTGACCCGATCATCTCCCAGTGGACGAAGAAGGGTCTCCACTTCCTGGGCCATAGTATCTGAAATTTCCGTCACCTCGTACGCCTTATCCACCGAACAGGGCCGATGGAGGATTGCTTCCTGTAACTGATTGTAGTGCTCAGTTACGTGGGGACTAGATAATGACGCAATGTGGAAATTTTTAGGTGTTGCCATACTGACCATCACCTGTCGGAACACGTCCCCGAAAGCATTGGATACGGAAGATGTGTAATGTCGTCTCACCGAGGCGGGCAACGGGAGCTGGCGATTTTCTTCATGAAACGCTAGGGGAATCGCATGGAACCCAAAGGATTGAACCTGACCGAGTGCATCACGTTGTTCGGGTTGCGGAACTAGTGCCAGTGGATGAGGAAGAGTCCCGAAACTGACATATTGTTTGGCACACACGGCGACCTTGTTCATCGCCGTCATTTGTCGGTGCAGGGCTTGAAACAAGGCCAACCCTTTGGAGTTGGTAATATCAGGTCGGATAAAAAGGGGTGATCCCAGGATCTGTTCCACCGTCACGTTCTCGCGAGGATAGAAGCCCACCAAGGCCAAACTGACGGTGGTTTCGGTTATATTAACGTGCTCTTCCTCGTGGGTCAAGTGAACCGTGGTTCCTCCCAATTCGTACGCGTGTAGGGTTTCGTCCTTGGCAACGACTTGACCAGATCTCGTTACTCGATATTCATTGGTCCCCACGGCCTCGCGAAGTTGCCCTTGGGTATCGACGACAAACCGGTGGGGATGAGGCTTGGCCTCACGAATGGACCAGTAATAATGGATGGGGATACGAACCCCGTTCGCGATCTGCCATTCCCCGACTTGGGGTAGCCTCACACTGTCGAGATAACGCTCCAATTGCTGTGATAATTCAGCATGACTCTGAAATCGGCAGCAAAAGGGGGATTCGGACTGCGAGACATCGGTTGGTGAATTGTACAGAAGCAACGTCGCCGACCAAGGGGGGCGCGTACCTTTCCATTTAGATATGTCTTTAGTATTCCTGGTAAAGGCATTGGTAAACGACTCATGGGCTTCCCCGGCGATTATGAGTACTTTGCGTAGATATAAAAGAAGCGGAGAACTCGCAAACAATGACTCTACAACTTCGGTTAGGGCAGTGGCCGTGGTCTTGTGTTCTGTGGCCACTTTGTCGAATTGGGCAACGCGTTGGTTACCATATTGGGTCCACGTATCTAGCTCGGTCAGGGTTTCCTGATTGCAAGGTACAAAGGGACATAGCTTTGCACATCGAAGCCATTCCTTGGTCTATAACATATGAACCACGGAAATTTCAGACAAGAGTGGTGAGTCTATACTATCGGTTGTAACTGACACGCGTATGTGTAAGGTGAGAACTGTTGGACATGACAACATATAACACTAGTACGTATCAACGGCCGTAGAATTCTGGTGTGAATGTATAAATATTTCCTTTGTCCTAATGGTATTCTTTTAAGATACAAACTTACCTGTTGGTACAGGATAATGGTGAAGGCTAGGAAAACACCCTTTTTGTGCTGAAGCAACATTTGCTCTCGTAAAATCTGCAGGGTTTTGTCTAGTTGTGGTAGATCGATATCCACCAACAAGACCACGCCATGACGGTACACCTAAATAAACGCACGTATCCACCCGTGAAAAATATAAATACACCGGTAGCAATGAATTTCTGCTACATAACAATTGGTTAATATAGAAGGGGTTGATAGTCGTCGTCTTCAACATTCAAGAGCTGTCAAAATCTCTAACAAATGCAAAACTAGACGAAGCAGAGTGGAGAACAACGTCTTTACCCATAAACCAACCGTAGAAGCTCCGCACTGATTAGAACTCTGTGGGTACCAGCACAGTAGACTATTTTACCTCGTTAATGTTACCCGTGCCGTGCTCCTCTTCCATATTATACTATATAACGATTTTGACCGATACGTTAAACAGCGAGAGCGGAGTTGGAATGTGACGAATTAGGAACGGACTAGTGGAGTGAAAGCGAAAGGGGGTGAACTCTCATATGGATTCCGGCCGATAAGAATGTATCTCTCGCAAGGTATATAACTCCCAAGTACAATATTAGTGCAAATAAAACAATAGACGGCCGCAGGAGCTGTCCGTACCACGGCTCCTCACCATTGCTTTCCCTTGCTGAAAATAGAGACAGGAATAAAGCATAGCCAAGGCTGGTCACTTTTTCGAAAAAAATAAAAAAAAAGTTGAAAATTGATTTCCCATATTCTTTCCACATCGTGTTCTTTCAGAATGGGGGAAAGAAACAGGCTTGGGTTAAATTCTAAAAGCACTCGCTCCTTTCTCCGCTCTTTTTGTTTCATCTGCTGCAATTGTGCCTGGTAAAAACAAGAATTACGGTCAAACTTAAAAGCCATCTGCTCGGTGTATCATCTTCCTTTCTACTTTACTCATACAACTCTGAAACAAGTCCTGTACAGCAACGTTTTTTTTTGTTACTTTCGTCGCGCTACGTCCACTTTCACCATGTCAAACGCCAAGAATCCTTTACTCGAAGAACCCAAACAATTCGTCAAAGAGTCGGTCCAGCTCATCCGGCGTTGCTCGAAACCCGACAAGAAAGAATTCGTCAAGATTTGCCAGGCCGTGTCCATTGGCTTTTTGGTAATGGGATTCATTGGCTATTTTGTCAAACTCATCCATATTCCCATCAATAACATCATTGTTGGTAGTGCCTAAACTTTGTAACCTACCCTTGGTTGATTATGTGACTCGTGTTCTATTTTTTTATCTCTTTGAAACGACACCGCTTTCTGCGCAGATATTGTCAGACACAATAAAATCACCGTCTAGTTTGTACACTCAAATGGGGGTAAATGGAGTGGTACTGGGACTTTTACAAAAACTGCAGTTGGCAATATAGCAAATTGTTTATTCATACAACATTGAAAGGATCCAAACTTTGGGACGATCGTCACCTATTGCAATACTCTTTAACGCTGAGACAGTTAAACAGTGGGTATTAGTGGTCGGAAGAGTTGAACAAGCGATCTCCCAAATCACCAGTGCCAGGCAATACGAAACCCTTGGCGTCAAGTCCTTGGTCCACACAGCCCACAAATACCGCGACATCTGGATGGGCTTGAACAAATGCATCCAACCCATCCTGCGAAGTACATACGCATACAAATTTAATGTTGCTCACTCCCCAATCTTTGAGAATATTCGCCGTAGCAATGGCCGTGCCACCCGTAGCCATGACAGGATCCAACACAATACACTCATCCACACTAGTATGACTAGGCAGTTTGTTGTAATACTCGACAGGCTGCAACGAGATCTCTTCGCGGTAAATACCGAGGTGGAGTACTTGGGCCGTCGGGAGCATCGTCAGGGCGGCGTCCACCAGTCCCAGACCCGACCTAAGGACCGGAATGAGCCCCACTCGATTCTGGACCTCCTGTCCCTGATAAGTGGCTAATGGGGACTCACGCTGTATTCCATCATATGTCATACAAAGAGTTTATAAAAAAAGAAGCCGCAATCTCCTTCCAGAGTGTCAGTCACAAGGAGCACCCAGAAACCATACTAGACTGACGAAGATATGGGAATACAGCGTTGAAGGAAACCCAAAGAAAAATATCGACTTACCGATGGTGCCTGACGGAGGGCCATATCAGCGGTGACTTCGTACATGAGCAGGTGGCCAATTTCATGAACCAACTCCCGTACTTGCTTGGGCTTGGTCGTAGTGTCCCGCAGGAGGTTAAGCTTGTGGGCTACCAGCGGATGCTTGGAAACGTTGACACTCTTCATTATGGCTTAAACAGAGCTATGTGACACAAGGCGGAGAAATATTATTGATAGTAATCTGGTCTGACCATATAACTATGTTAAGAGAAACAATAAAAAAACGAGCAATAAGAAGGAGTTGAGATAAAGAAGACGGTCGGGGACGGAAAATAGTGGGGTCTATTGTTGAGTCGTAAAGAATTTAACCGGGGGTGACCTACGTCCTTTGTGGGCATTCCAGTGGGAATTTTTGCTCTGTACAAAGTGTCACTTTTTCCATCGTCTGACTATGCTACTAGTAAGAGGTAAAGTGGAGAGGGGGGGATCCATGGTTGTCCCGGCGACTGAAGCAATAGTCTGCTGTACATTCCGTCGCCTGCGCAAAACAGTCACCTGATGACGAGAATCACTTGGATTCGACTGTCATCGGTGTGCACTTGGTGACACTAACACAATGTGACTTGCTGCAATATGTGACCTCGTTTCTCATCAACAGTCACAGACACAGTAGTTCGCTGCCTCGACCATTCCAATTGGCTACTGTACAAGTGTAAAACATGGACGAGATGCTGCGTAATATTGAATTGATGGGAAATCTTTCACTCACGGAATGTCTTTTGCTGCAGTCGCTGCAGATAATAATGAGTCAACTTAGTCATGGTGACTTGTTTTTCGTCACAAAGATATCGCTGCACGTACTGCACGCCATGCTGTTCCCAAAGATACTGTAGCTGAATGTCCTTTTATTCAATCATGATATATATATGCACAAATGATCTAGAGAGTCCGGTTTAACGAACTGGTTTACAGTTGCTTTTGGAATGGGTTGGTATGCGTCTTCCCCCTAAGGCTTGGGATTCGTAACCTTTCCTTTCTGCATTTCGGCCAGTTTGGCCTCTAACGCTTGGATTTTGGTTTGTGTGCTGAATGAATTAACCCCCGCCATCATCAATATTTCAACCAATTCATCACCAGTAAAGTGTTAGTTAAGGAAATTCCATATCGTCAGCGATATGTACCATCACGTACTGGTCGAATCAAGGGCGTACCTAGCTCAAGGTTTTACAATCCCAATGATGTAAGAATAGGTAGTCCACAAAAGGATATTGTTGGTGACAATGCTTACCTCGCACGAGCTAATTGTTGGGATTTGGCAACCACTACTGGAGGTTGGTATGGATGATTTAACCGAGTTCCTTTTCCAGCGGATGAGGAAGATTGACTGGCCCACCTGGGTTGCTCCGCATCAGTTGAAACACGGCGATTTTGATCAGTGCTTTTTGATCCCTATTGCAGACGATACCATCCCGAAAAGATTAAGATGAAAGTTAACAACCAAGTTGGGATACGTTAGCCACTTAGGTATGACCTTTTCCTAGGGCGCGACGGCAACATTCGCTAGTCGTTATTATCCGTAGCCTCAGGAGGTTATGTACAAGCTCTCGAATAGTGCAAACTAAGAATGAATTCACTTACCGATGAAGCCGATACCACAAGAAAGCGCTGTTTCAAACGCTGACCGTGCATGGCTTTCATGGCGCGTTCGGCGGCTTCGGTAGTGGCGTACTCTACAAAACAAAAGCCACGAGGTTGTCCACGTTTAGGTCCATGGAGGTGGAATTTATAGTCGATCCGGGTAATCTCGCCAAAGGGTGCAAACAGTTTAATTATAGCATACTCGTTAACGCTGGGATCGAGATTGCCAATATATAATGCCTTTGGGTTAGAGGCTGAGTTCTCCTGACTGTCCGTGGATGAATCAACTTGTTCTTTTTTGGGAGATGAGGGCATTGTTAAATTTGAAACTACAACTAGGATATAAAAAAAAAAGTACACCCTAAAGGAGCTCTAGCCACTATTTACTCTTTTGTTAAAGTAACTGATCCGTTACTTTGTCCTTGCCGTCGGGTCACCTGAGCGAAAGGTGTCCACCAATTAAAATACGCCGTGGACCCACCGTGACTGCCCGAAGGATCCACTCCTCCGCTGACTCGTCGTTTCAGTGCACTCCCCCGTTGTTCGTCACTAACTCATTCACTTGGCATTAGACTATAAAACAGGCAGTTATAGTCAGCTCGGAGACAGTCAGTCACCAAAAAAAAGAGGGGGGGGAGAGAGAACAGCATACCGCGGTCGAATGCGTCTATATAAACCACCACAATTAATCCCCCCCACGGCAAAGTCTATCTCTTCTCTTTTTCCCTTCTTTCTGTCTTCGTTTACCAATTGCTTATTTTACCTATTTCACTCTTTGGGAAACTTATTCATTGTACACTGCTTTTCTTTTTCTCTAGTTGCACTGTATTTGTCTTTTTGGACTGACTAGTCAGTTATACCACTATTTGGGCTTATTTCAACTGAGAAACTTATCCGCTCTGATTTTTCTGAACCTATTTGGTCCAACTCCGCTTTTGTTTACTTACAAGTCATAATAGACCTTGTCATTTCCCAAGTGTCACACCATGTCGCAGAATTCTTCCGCAAACCTTGCGGGTCAGACTTCGGATAGTGCCACTTTGGCCCAGATACTCCACAAACTGGAGGCTCTGCAGGTCCAACAGGCCGAGTTACAACGCCAATTGGACGAAAACCTGACTCATCACGGCCACCCTTTGAAACCCGTCGTCACCACCAAGGCCCCTGACAGCAAGGACATTGTCCTGGGTGAAGTTTCGCCATCACAGCGTTCCCCAACCACCTTGGTTCACCCCTCAACCCCCAATACCGTGTCGACAGTCCCTTCTCCGTACAGTTCTCGAGTAATTCTCACCACTTACCCTCGCCAATTTGGTGTGCATCCCCTGGGTTTAAAGTGGGGTGCTGCCAGTGTCAAGGAACGTGGTCCTGTGGTGGCTTCCCGACACCCCAACTCCATTCGTATCCGTAACGCGATTGGGGCGTACGGTGGTTCGTACTGCATTTATCGGGCCTTGGCGGTTGCCATTAAAGAATTGGACCCAACCCATTTGCCCAATTTTTCCCTGACGGAGCCTTCGGCCACTATTGGACCCCACCCGCAGTGGAATGACCCCAAAAAGATTGTATCGCTGGATCCCTATGGTCATATCGTGACAAAGGCCTTCCAATCAGAGATTGAACAAGGAGTGGACGTGCGTCCTACCATCGCTATTACCCGTGCTCACATGAAGATTGCCGAGATCGAAGCGAGTGTACGCGAAAACCGGTTACCGGTGGACGGTCATGTCGTAATGGAAAATGGTGACCTCAACGTAACCAAGGCCGCGGTGGAACCGGTGTGGTACCTCCCCGGTGTGGCCGAACGGTTTGGTATCGAAGAAACTGAGCTGCGCCGTGCCCTCTTTGAGGAAACAGGAGGAATGTACCCGGAATTGATCACTCGTCCCGATCTTAAAGTGTTTTTGCCCCCCATCGGTGGACTGACTGTATATATCTTTGGTGACCCCAAGGCGATCAGTGACCCAAGCAAACGTGTCAGCATGCGGGTGCATGATGAGTGCAACGGGTCGGACGTGTTTGGTTCCGACATTTGCACCTGTCGTCCTTACTTAATGTTCGGTATCGAAGAGGCCGTGAAGGAAGCCCAAAACGGCGGGGTGGGTGTGATTGTTTACTTCCGCAAGGAAGGCCGAGCCCTGGGTGAAGTGACCAAGTATCTGGTGTATAACGCTCGCAAACGTCAAGCCGGCGGAGACCGTGCCGATATGTACTTCCGCCGGACCGAGTTCGTGGCCGGGGTCAAAGATATGCGTTTCCAGGCCCTGATGCCCGATGTGTTGCACTGGTTGGGCGTTACCCGTATCGATCGATTGACCTCCATGTCCAATATGAAGCACGATGCTATTATCTCAGCCGGTATCGAAGTGGTGGAACGTGTGCCCATTCCGGACGAGATGATTCCTGCGGATTCACATGTGGAAATCGAGGCTAAGATTGCCGACGGTTACTTTACCACGGGTGAAGCCCCCACCCAAGAGGTATTAATCAAAACCAAGGGTCGCAATTGGGAAGATGTACAGCATTAATCGTGGTAGAATAGCATCATCCGGATAATTTTTTTCGCGATACCAAGTGTGACATTGCCCATGAATAGTACCTGTCTTGGAATGGATACCAAAGGTAACATTTCATTTTGTAGTTCATTATGAGATATTTAAGACTTGTACCACTTTAGTAGGTAACCATTGGGGAATTCCAATAAAATATAATGAAACTCATCTTGATAACCTTTGCACATGTTCTTTGAGTCCATATTAAGATTCGGATCCCATCAATAACTCGGTATATATTGCAATAAACAGGTAAATGAAAAATTACCGCTGGAAAAATATCACCAGATAATTTGGAAAAGGGTAGCTGTTTAACCAATTTCACATGTGCACTTTAGACGGTGTGGTTGGTGCTCAGTATGAAAAAACAGGTCACAAGAATATGAACACAAAAAAAAAACGAGCCAGTGACTAAGGAAGAGGCGACTATCTATACAATGCCTAGTCTACCCTCTTGCATACTTATCTTTTCCTATACCTCTTTTCACCATGTCACTTATAAAAACGTCCATTACGTTTTTCTTGTTATTTATGTAACCTTTCTTTTTTTTTTTGCCAACATACCGTGGTTTTTTTTCTTGTATATTATTTCAATACAGACTGCATGGCTCACGATACATCCAATGTCCACCAGGTGTTTACTGAGAGTGATGTTAACCCGTCTGACCCAACTACAACACCTTCCTACGACTACGTTGCTCCTCCCAACGACAACTTAGTGTGTACCATTTGTCAGTCCGTATTTACAGATCCCGTCACATTGCCTTGCCGACACACCCTATGTCGTCTCTGTGTGGAAGCCCTGGTTCAAAACAATGAAGCCTCTGGGAAATCGGCCGAATGTCCACTCGACCGGAAAGTATTTACCGAGGACCAAGTCAAATCAGCCCCGGTGGCCTTTCAAAACTTGGTCAACGAACTCTTGGTGTATTGCCCACTCCGTGACCGAGGGTGTACCCATCTTTTGCAACGTCAAGCCCTGACGAACCATTTAGCGAGGCAATGTTCTTTGGTTATGATAGCATGTCACCACCCGGATTGTAAGGAAACGAGACCAAGGGAGGTTATGGGTTCCCATTTAAGATATTGTCCACGGGGTTCGGCCGGGTGTTTGGCTTGTCAGAAATTTATGGAGCAGACGAATCAGAACTTGGCGGTTTATCCGAGATCCACTCAGCAAAATGAGGATTCATCGTCTGAGGTGACCGAGATACCGTGTAAATTTTGCGGCCAAAAAGTAAACCCAGATCAAGTCATCGATCACCAAACCCAGTGTAGCGCTAACCAAAGTTACCGGTGTGACTTTTCCGAATACGGCTGTCGGTGGATGGGAACCACGGAAGATGCATTACGGACACATTTAGTGGAGGAGTGTCGGTACCAACCTTTGGCCGGATTAATCCAGTGGCAGGAACAACGTCACCAGGTATTGCAATGGGAACAATGGCGGAATCAACAAACGTTGACCACGCTGCAAGCTGTAGTGGACCAGCTTAATATGAGAAAAACTACTAGTCCTTGTATAGGTACGAGTTCGTCACTACTGTCCGACCAAATCCCGGGGGATCGGCCAGTAATGGAACTACCTACTTCTCAGGAGGATCCTCACTACCGTTGGCGTTACGGCGTGTATCCGCCTACTCAACCTCCGCAGTCAGTGCCGCCGGTATATCCTTATGGGCTGCATTCCCCTTTTATGGGGAATTCACCCGTGTACCTGACGCCATTTAATCCTTCTCGTCTTCGCCATCCTTCCGCTTGGGCCATGCATAGCGGAACGAGTGGTATTCATCATAGTGTTGTGACCAGTGGGGGACCAGGTGAGGTTGGTATTGAGTCCGTTTTACCCCCTCCCGTTCCATTACCTGATATACGACCTAGATCATCGTCGGAGTTAATAGGGGAACGCCCACTTGGCTCTACTACGCAGGGAAGAGCCGCTTTGTCCACTTCGCTAACTAACCCGTCTCTAGTCACCCACCGGTCGAGTATCGAAGGCCCTGAAGGTGACGAACGCTGGGCATGGCTAGTAAACGAACTGGGCTATCTTCGTAACGCACTCACTTGGGTAACCCATACTTTGGTCCAACAGGACGCCCAAGTTCAAGCCCAACTCACCGAACAACAGTACAAACAAATCGACATTGAGCGTGAAATTTATACCCTTCGAGATAACCACGATTCCCTAAAGACCACCGTACAATCGCTGCTCGGTCATACACAGCAACTCACAGATGTCGTGCTTGCTTTGGGTCGCGATCGCAAACTGGACCCTGGTCAACATCGACGCCTTCGTCTTTGGTGCCAGCCTCGATCGGTACCCTTATCTACCACTAATACATCCCTGGGATCAAGAGGTTCCCTAACCCCGCCACCACCAGTACAAGCACCGGCTATGTCGTCCGACGCCACGGCCACTACCAATCGTCGGCTAAGTTCCGCTGGGTCAGATTCCGAGCGAGGAAATAAAGAGAGTAATAATGGCTTAGCGGCTCACCTATTCAACCAGACGACCTACCAACCTCGCTTATAAACATAGAATATCCTATCCAAACATCAGAGTGGAATCACAACGCAGGCCGACCTAACTTATGCGGTACATTGTATCCAAGGGTTCCCACATTATTGGGATGAATAAAAAAGATTAAATAACCTGTATTTACCTAGGTATTCAACCTGGAGGATAAGGGGTAACAATTGCCCCTGGGAAACTATCTAGACGATTGGGGGGGGTGAATAATCCCTACCACTGCCTTTGAACATCATGCAGGCACAACGACGAGTCACCTGGTAAAGCGTGAAATCCTCGACTTTGTCTATATCCCGTCACCATTGTTGTTACGTTCATTCATTAATGTTCATGGATATCTGATAGAAACCAATTTTTATCTATGTTTGATTCATTCTCTTCACATAACAGTTCATTCAAAAGATCGCAATACATGTATTCTACCTCAACCTTCATTTTTTTTGGCAAGTGTCTGGCTACACTTTGGTAAAGATATTCCTTTCTCTCTCTCCCAATTCATTTTTCACACAATAGTCCACATTTGGACTTAATATCTTCAGTAATCCAAAAAAAAAAGAATAGATCCAAAAAAATCCACAACTATTGAAGTTCCGCCTAGAAGGGTACGCCACCATTACCCTCGTGAGTTTTTTTTTGTCCTACTCACCCATGTTGCTACTATCCCACTTAACCAGCATGTCACAAATTTCCTGATAATCATTTGGGTATCTTTTTTTCGACTCTATAGAGCAAAATCCGCCAATTTTAGGTCGAAATAATTCACGTGAGATTATCGGGAGGTAATATACTCGCCTCCTCCTTTTCGTAAAATGTTTGGTAAATAGAAAAACCTATTCATGTGCGTTCGAATTAGCCCTTCCACATGCGAATAGGTTTACTTATTACCCTGACAAATTATACTCTGAAGTAGCTTCAAAGCATTGGTATCCACGATAAAGGTAGCAAACTGGGGGTGTACGCCTTTCCACTGACATTTATGGTGGCGTACTAACCATTAATGCCAGCATGTGTGAATAGTACTAGGTGGTGCTCACACATGAAAAACACCCACTAGGCATGCCATAATTTATTTACCACCAACCATACAGGCATACAATGTACAGTTGGTGCCACCCTTGTTCTGATTTCCTAACCAAAAAATTACACAATAAAATACACACAACATAGTGTAATAGGATTCTGGTCACTGGTGCGAGAAGGCACTCAAACAAAAACAATGGCGACCTACGAGTAGGTAAATAAATCTTAAAATTAAACAAGCATGTTTTTTATTCATGAGGGATTCGAGTTCCCCTGACCCAGTCTCCTTATATAACACAGCAACAACAACAAAATGGGTGGTTTTTTTTCGACTATATAGGGATAAATCCGCCAAAGTTGAATGAATCTCTCACCAAATCCTATTGGTTAAAAGATAACTGGTACTTTTTTAACTCCAAATCGCTATATAGTCGAAAAAAAATACCCAAATCATAATAAAAATCATAGTGCATTTTGACATCAAAATGAAAACAATCTTCATGGAGATAAATGGTCGTCCATTGGCTCCATATTGGGAGCACAAAACAAGGGGGGACCTTGGAGGGTGGTTGCACCATCATCTGGGATATCCCGACTTGTGGCCATCAAATCAGCTTCGCCTTGAGGGAGCAGGTCGTCCTCATTGGAAGATGTAATCTCCAGCTCTCTTTCTGTAGTTGTCTCAACTTCATCTGGGTGATTTTTTTTCCGTTTATATAGCAATTTGGAGCAAAAATTGTACCAAGTAAAATATAACCAATAGGGTTTTGTGAGAGATCCATTCAACTTCGGCGGATTTATCCCTATATAGTCGAAAAAAAATCACCCATCTTGTGGAAGCTGATTGTCCTCGTTGGGAGATGTAATCTCCCATTCCTGTTCCAATAGTAAAATTTAGGGTTCTTTAAGAAAAATCACCTTCTTTCAACTTTTATATAAAAAAAGGCAAAACCTCTTTTAAAAGTGAGATAGAATGTAAAAAAATAATTGTTTAAAAATAATCGAAGTGACAACAGTGGTATTACGATAGGAATGATTAATAAAGCGATGGTAGTGTATGCCATCCCTTTTTTCTTCTCTGTTAATAGAAAAAGGAAATGGGCGACTTTTTTTTACTTCCGACTAAATCACGTGATTTTTCCTGGAATTTTCTTTTATAAACGCTAGATTCGGAAAAAACTACCCATCTTTTGAGTTTTGTTTAATTATTACATTGGTCAGTACTGCTGAAATATTAGTGCAAGCCGATAAACTTTTGCATTTATAGTAAACGTCCCGAGAGCAGATGAGTTGAACTAGTCAGACTACTACTTGGCGCCACCTCTCACTCCAATATCCTCTCCTTTATAGCCCCTGTTCTTAATTCCTAGACTGGTTGTTTTTTTTTATTCGTTTTCAAAAACAGCGGCTTTCGTTTTTTTTTATTTCTGTGTATCGCAGAAGAATTATATTTATATACGTATTGGTACAATTTTTACACCAAAGGGAGGGTGGTCAAACTGAACAAATTACTACTTTTTATTTTGGTTATTCCCCTAGTCCCATTTCGCTTTTACATATACACCGTTGATATTACTTTTGCGGGGATGGTTCTCCCCTCGGACAATCTCACCTAAATACGTGACAGTGCGACTACTCTCCTACGGCAAACTATACACCATGTCGAGCGTATTGAAGTCGCTACTAAACTGGTTACGCAGTCTCTTTTTCAAAGAGGAGATGGAGCTCACCTTGGTGGGTTTACAAAACTCTGGAAAGACGACTTTGGTCAATGTGATAGCGGTAAGTAGATGACGGACGTGAAC
>JAOPJG010001022.1:0-13784 GCA_027478255.1 Dispira simplex | reverse complement strand
CACCGAATAAATTGGCTGGGTGACTTGTCAGCCAAAGGACTGGACCAGTCCTGCGGGATGATGGTAAACTACAATTACATCTTGAAGGATGTGGAACGTAACAACTATTGCTATACCCGTGACGGGACCATTGCACAGGTGCTAGAGAATCCCGCCAGTGAACAAGGGTTACCTTCCCACCTTTAACGTGCTCTTGATGCCATTTGTACTAGTGTATGCCCAACCATGAGTTTTGCTTTGTTTTTTATTTATTTATTTATATTTAAAAAAATATGCTTCATTTGGAAATAATGATTAATTCAAATAAAAATTAGATTTTGTTTATAATGTTTACCATCATTACTAAGCTCTGGGTGATCCCTGTGAAAGCGTGCAACAACAAAAACCAATCAAAATCAATTGGTTAGAGGGAACCAAGGGCCTCATGGCATACCCATGTGACCTCATCAACACTGTCAGTATTGAGCATGGTGTGAACAATACCAATTCTACTAAAAAAGAATCAGTAAAGCTTTTTTGGGCAGTTGAAGTCTACCGTGGCTGTACAGAGATGCAGCCACATTGACCTTGGTTTCCTGGAACCCATACCTCTCAGCTAGTGCCAGTCTGGAGGGCTATGAACAGAAACCCAAGTTTCATCACCCCACATGATATGATACATGAGTGAGTTGGTCGATTCATGAAAATATTCAAGGAGATCGAGGCAATTTTTTCGGTCATTCTGAAACACTGAAGTCAGGGCACGGAGAATCCAGCTACTAAAGCAAGAGCAGCGACGTAGTCCGTTGTGGAGGACAGTTCAAACTTCTCAGTCAGAATTATTCACCTCCTGTGCAAGGACTTTCAGAGTAACAAATGGGTCTTCCTTAACTTGCTGCTCGATGGTGTCCTATACTCGTAGACTTCACCGGAAGGATACTCGGTGTGATGCTCATCTTCAAACGACAAATGGCCAGAGTGAAATATGATGAACCAGTAGCACACTGTGCTATATGGACATCTTGCATAAGCACGCTGCATAGTTTGGGGCACTTTGATTCACTTTTGGCCGACTTGATAAAGTAGCCAAATGTGGGACCACATCAATGTTTGGGAAATATCGGGCATGGGGCACTATGACTTGGGCAATTTGGACATGGTAAAGCACTTTTAAAATAGGATAACTCAACGAAAACAAAAGGTAGAAAGGTAAAAACCAAAACTTATAAATTCTATTGACAAGAGGTAACAGTATAAAAAGGGGGGAAGGAAAAACAATATCAATTTACCCCTGTTGGGTATTACTTTTCTAATGAACGCTACCTTGAAAAGCAGATGTAAACGATTTAAGCCTCATAAATGGAGAGTGTATACCAGCTATTATCGGGAAGTACCAATACGTGTTATTGATTTTAAAGTTGTATTCAATTTACACGAAATATGAGCACAGTCTTTTAATAATCCCTGACTGGTTAACTCTAGCTTGTTTTATTTTTTATTTACTAGCAGTAGAAATATATAAACACAATAAAAACGAACTCGTAGCCCAAGTTTCCGGGGGGGGGAATGGAAGGCTATCACGGATGATCTGCAGAGCATAGGCAACAGGGATAACTCCTTTCATTCCTTCCCGCAATCCAAACCTTGCACAGCCGGCACCGAACCAGGCAATGCCGGCACTTGATTAAAACTATGGAAAGACACCAAATATGGACACGCTGGCGGATAGTTTCCTCTTACTGCGAAACGATTTACAATCTCTGCTGTTTGCCCTCCCTCGTCGGATTCCCCCCCCCCTGAATGGCATTTTGACAATTGACATGACCAGAATGCCTTTGCAAGACAGTGTTAAAATCTTCTCCCACCCTGCCGGTGAAATCAACGGATGTACAAAAGGCGGTCGCGTGCTGCTGTGTGCATCATCCTGTGGTGAATTAGCAAAATACATTTTTCTATCCTAAATAAGAATACCAAGAATATAACATGTGGCTGATTAACTGTAATTACTTGTCAACTAACCTCTTCGTACAAGCGCCGCGCTATTCGTCATAAAATGCCGACCATGTTTTCCCATTGTTACTTTCCAGCTCGTACACGGTAGTACGAGTACATTTTTTAGCGATTGTATACATACAGCAAAGGGCTAGGTATTAACTAAAAACACCTCTCCTTTTTTTCCGTAGTATCCGGTGAAAAAAAAGGAACTGCAATTTATGCACCATAGAGAATCAAAGTTATCAAGTATCTCAGTGCAGAAATCTTCATCTCGTAGCTATTCCGTGAATCTCCGGATTGGTACCGCCCTTTCCATTGGTTTCTACCATAAAAAAATAGTAGAGAATCTTCAGGGGTAAGTGTATCATGGGTTAATCTCCTTTCCAATATCGAAAAAGGGGAATGAAGATATCCTTTACGGGAATGTTGGGTCTCTCATCCACCTCCGTAGCCCCTTACATTCACTACGTGTCGAGTCGTCGTGAAGGAGAAGGGAGATATCCATAAAACCATCTTTATTTATTCCTTTCTTTGCAGGTGCCGCAGAGGTGACAAAGAAGGATGCCGTAATCGAAAAAAGTAAACTATATGGAGTAAAGACAATTACTCGATTCAAAATTATTTACAGTGACGGTGGTCGGAATTCGTAGAATTAGTATAGCCTTTATCTTACATACTTTGTATCGTGGAAATTTGACAAACTCCCCTCCCCCCATTTTAAGCACATTATGATTCGGTATAATTAGCTAGTGTCTTGATTAAGAATTTGACTTTCTTTTCTAGGACGAGGCTATACGACTCTGACAAATATTTTACCAAACCAACCTCATTATAACGGGGTCATGGAAGGCATAGTAACATTAGGCAGTCGAAAAAAAAAAGAATAGCCCCCCCCCCAAAAAAAAAATCATTAGTATTGTGGTCTATCTTCCGTACACTAAAACATTAGATGGTAGATATTCCCCAAGTCCCTCACAAACATTCAATCGCCCATGAAGTGGAAATGCAGAGAAATTGCCTAATCGAGAAGCCATGTGTAGTTTTTTTTTATTGTTCAAGGTATCCAAACGAAGAGAATACGAGAACGGGTACGGACAAACCGAGTTTTCACCTGAACCATACAACACTCCACGAGGAGGAAAAGGTTATGTTCCCGTACTCGTATGTCTGAGGGAAAGGACATTAATGAATGGTGCTTTAAAAAGCGGTAATGGAAAAAACAGAAATAATAAGAAAGGCGGGAGTGACATACCGCGGAACCGTGGACCTGACAACTCGGTATTGGTCAAACGTTAATGAGATAATACATAGTGAAGAAAATGAAAACATACTTTTAGGGTGAAACGCGAGCGAATACGTTAAACATGATTCAATGTAGTTTATTTATTTTTTAACAAAAAATAAATATAAAAACCCCTTTAAGCGCCACAGTCCCCGAACCACTTTACGTCATTGGTTGCTCACTCCCCTTTCCTTTGCTATATTCCACATTCAGCCACCTTTCTGTTCATAATGACCAAGGCCTCTACTACATTTGATACTCGACCGCTGGAAACTTGAATCTATTCTTCTATTTGCCCTGCTCGCTATTTACGGCAATCCTAATTATGAAGAACAAAAGAATAGATAAGAAACTCACCTGTGGTCGGGCTAAACAGCGGCCCGTAACTCATGGCGAAACGAACAATTCATCTTTGAATGGAATACTTGTTGCCGAAATTTTTTTAAATATATAGAAGCAGTAGAAGCCGGCGATTATGGCCCGAGTCCATCGAATACGTGCCACAGGAAGTAATGTGAAGGGTTGCAACCGTAACCAACCTTATCGCTGCGATGAATGGTACACCAATTAAGGTCTTTCTATGATAACGACCATAGTGTTGGGCCATGAACTTAGGGGATTGCAGCCATCTGCACTTGGTTAATAGTAATGTGTGTAGGACGTGGTGTTACATGGTATAACGTGGCTGCATGCAACCCGTTGCCTCTGAGAAATAAACCACCAAAAAAAAAACTGAACCAACCACCCTCAGTATGGGTGATACAGTATACCCCTCTCCCCTTTTTTTATTACTATTGCTTATTACAGTACTACTTGTCCCCGGAATTACTTGCCCTGTTCTCGTCTGGCTTTTCTCTCACCGTATCACAGATTCACTTGGCAGTAATCCGACTTGGAACATTGCTGCCTTTCTCTCTCCCTTTACCCCTTAGAAAAGTTTTAGTATATAATCGATGCTGGAGCCTGTGCCATCTACCGTGGCCTGAATCTATTCAGACCCTACCTTTTTTTATTTATTTTGCTATTTTTATTTTTTTTACTTCTTTAATTATATTCTGCTACCTTGTGACATTATCGAAAGCAGTATTCAATTGATTAGATTCAATCTCTGTGTTCTGTTAGGATCTTTTTTATATTAATTTATTTACGCTTGAACGCTTATTTATCTTTATGTTTTAGCGCGAGTATTGATTCGGCTGGTAAGTAGGCATCGTTTATTGATAAGCCAGTGTATTTATTGTATTGCTGATGATGAGTGCGGATGGAGTGTGATAAATTGGACATGCGGAAGCACAAGTCTGAGTAAACCTGTGTAAATAGTAGAGGCGATGTATCTTGTTCATTGAACCCCCGTATCAACTCCTTGGATTCTACTCTATGCTAGTGTTCCAACAGAAGGTGCTCCAAACCAAGACAAAATTTATCGTTTATTGGTATGCAACCTTTCTTTCTCTCTCTCTCTCTCTCTCTCTACTGGGCTCAGTCGCCACCTAGAGAGGAGGAAGGGAGGATACGCTCTATAGGGATAAGTTTCATGGTAAAACGCATGCATGGTGCACACGGTATTTCCACGTTTTATGACTTACTCAAAAGATTGTGGTATTGTTGCGCCTGGTGTATTTTTTCATATTTATTTCGTCTAACCAACTAGTAAACGGTCCCGACCCTGTACAAGTTTTACAGGAGAGACTCCTTCAGCCAGTGTACAATACAATATTCTGTGACTACATCACTCTTCTAGCTGCCCCACACCGAACGCGTCACTCGCAACGCGCTACAGTTCGATAACCGTTCCTTGCCAGTAAGAAATACGGTTAGGCCTATTAACTGACCCGGCTCTCCTAGTACTCTAATTAGCCGATATCAATACACCAAGTCGTGCCCCGTACGTTTAGTCGTTTTTTTCTCTACGTAGAGGGTTTGAAAAAAAGAGTTGGAAGCTCTTCCTCGAAGAAACCGGCAACTACAGCCCTTGGAAATTTCAGAACGCGCAGTAAATTGAAAAAGGATCGACGGCCATTGCGTAAATCATTTAAAGTAAGTGTTTTAATACTTTTAATTTCATCCGTATGAAAAAAAAACCTCCACCTAGTTACTCTATTATTAGAGTTCAGGACTGCTGGCAGTGTGCAGCCTCTTTTCCACAAAAGGTGGTGGTGCCATTGTTGAGTTTAAAAAAAGAGCTGCAAATCCAATCGCACAGTGCAGGGTACAGGGTTTACTTTTTCTTTTCTTTGCTCAGTGGTTGCGATACTATTGGTTCTGGTGACTCCTAGAACTGGTGTAACGATCTTGTGTGAATGGGAGTAAAGAACTCGGGCTAACCTTTTTCTGTATTGGCAATGGTATTTCGGTGTGCTGTGCTACTTGTTATGGTATACAATTACATTGTGGGCGACGAAATGTGTTGGGCTGATGATTTATACCACATTACTTTCCCCGCTCCATTCTTCAGGTTCCCCCCTTTTTTGCAAGAAATTGAGGAATAAGGACACCAGATTGGTTGTCGACAAGTGCGATCGACTTACTTTACAGATGGTATATGTATAAATAGACCCAGAGAATAGGTCATGTTACCGGATGTTGTTACCTATTGGACTCCAATTTTTCACTATCACTCGTCCCGCTGCCCGAGCATGAAGCCCGTCAAGTTTGTTCCTTTTTATAAACCCAAGGATACACCATCCAAGCCACGTACCTTTGCCTGCGAAAGTTGCAGAAAAAAGAAGATCAAGTGCAGTAGTACTAGGCCTGCATGTGAGAATTGTTTAAAACGCGGGATTTCCTGTATTTACAAAGAGACGCCCACACCCAGTGGGACCAGACCTGCTGCAACTAGCGTATCCGAATCCGAAACTCATCCTGACCGTACGCGGTCGATCGATAAAGGACCGAGCGGGAGTAAGAGGCCCAGTCTCGACGAAGGTGTTGCCCTACCAGTGGTCCCTAGCGACAATGTGGTGGTGCAGGGTAAAGAACTAGCGCCGTGGTCTATACAGGACGCAATCACACACCCCATGGACCTGGGTTCAGCCATTGATCAACCTCCCACTGCAGCAGCAGCTCCTTCAGGACTGGTTTCCTCTGTTTTTACTTCCCCCACGACAACCCCCTGGATCTCGTCACCCGTCCTCGGGGCCTTTGGTCACTCTACCCACCCCATAGCTAATTCTTCTTGTCTACCTCACGCTCACTCCTTCCCTTCTCAAGAATCCCGTACATCTTCTGGTCATCTTCCGTCCAACATCGGGTTTTCCTGGTCATCTTCGTCACTTTCGCTTCGACCGGATATAACACATTCCCCTGGCGGTGGTCTCTCACAGGCCGAGGCGAGTTATTCACAATTGAACCCCAAGTCTGCCCAGGCCTGTCAAACCTCGTTTAATTTAACATCGTTGGGTTCACACTCGCTGCCCAATTCTCCTACTTTACCCAATCTAGGCTCATCTAGAACTGTGGTACCATCTTTACTAATTCCCACCTCTGACAGCCCTGGTGCGGACAAACTGGGAGGCATGCGGGACCGCCCGTTTGCCGTTCGGTACGCCCGGCAAAAAATCAATACGCTAGCGTCCACCACCGCTCGGGCACGGGATACGCCCCACTTAACACGTCACATCCTGAAAGTAAAACCACTCACCTTATCCAGTATAACCCATGCATCCCAACCGGGGGAGTTCTCGAGAGCCATGTCCTCGTCTGACGAGTTACCCCCCGTAGTGATGGAGGAAGATCCGGGCTACTCTACCTTGCCTCGACTACCGAGTTTGGACCAGGTAACCCAAGGCATTATTAGTCGCCCAGTTCCTGTGTTGCCTCCGCCTATCGAACAGCAGCTCTTCACCGACTTTTTCGAATTTGTATACCCACAGGTTCCTCTGCTTCACCGACCTCACCTGGAATATCAAGTATCCCACGGCCAAGCAGAGCCGGTGCTCCTGTTTGCCCTCTACGCTGTGGCCACCCGTTTTTCGAAACGACCCCAGGCGGTGTTGACCGACGGGTTTTCCGCATCAGAGGGTCCAGCCCGACAGGCCCGACGGTTATTGGAAAACATTCCCACACCGCCCAGCTTAGATAGTTTACAGGCCATGATTATCATGGCTATCTTTGAACTGAGCGCCGGGAACAAAACAACCGGGACGATGTACTGTCAGCAGGCGATCAGCGCCTGCCAAAGGTGGGGGTTTATCTCCGGTCAATCGGCTGGGGAGACTATCCCCGTGGACGTATCGAGTGGGATGCACTCAGTGGGAATGTGGATGGATCAGGAGGCTCGCAAACGACTGTGGTGGACCTGTGTCGTGGTTCGTATTTGCATCGCGAGGTGTTTGGTTCAACCTAGTAATATTACACCAGATATGGTGCCTTTCACATTTCCCTGTCCTGAATGGCTGTGGGGTCAAGATCAGGCCACCATCCGACATTTCTTCATTACCCACGCTCTCCCCACCCAAGTCATGACGGTCAAGGTCCCCACTTGTTTTCGTGAATACAGCCACGGTAACTGCGTACCGGCTCTCCGTCAGATACCCAGCACCCTGCTGGCCAATGACCACAGCCACTTGGCTTACCTTCAGTCTCTGAGGTCCCAACTAGGTCGGGTTTCCCACCCTGGTACTCCTGTTTCCACTACCTTTATGTCTTCTCCTGGGACTGCTCCTTCGCCTGAAGAAATTGGTACGCCCACGTTGTTGTTGCATCGCTTGTCCTTCGTTTCCCACAGCAGTCCACCCACCCACACCCGAACGCCTTCCGATTCCACCGTCACCACGTTCTGCACGAGGGGGCGCCCCCGTTTGGATCTATACTCACACTTGATCACCTTATTATTGGTAGCGGATAAGGTAACGTTATTACGACACCGCCTGCGTAGTCTCCACGTTCCAGGACCCACCCAGCTCGCTGAACAGTTTGAGTGGCTTGTGTCCCTGCACTTGGTGTGGACTCAGTGTTTCCATAGTGACTTGGTAGCCCAGTGTTCGGCGATGCGAGCCAATGCTATTGCCCCAGTGGGCTGCCTCGACCACGGAAAGAGACCCGATGGGACTTTGCCCGCCCTGATCCAGATGAAAACTCGATTGCTTGGTCAAGTATACGACCTGGATAAAAATAACGAGGCCGAAGTGGTATCTCTAATTTTGTTGCTGTTTGGCACGCTTTTGGAGCTAAGCTTTGACGTACTACGTGCATACGACGGCCGTGAGGGTTACCCAGAAGCTAATGACCCCGCTGGAGTAAACAGCAGTGGTTCGACCCTCGCTGCCTCACCTCTGAACCACATTAACCACCTCCGACAGCAGGCTTGGAACCACTGCATAGAATCCGCTTACGGTATCACGTGGTTGTTTGCCAGTTACCATGACGTTCAAGTGGAGAATGCGTATGGCTATGTGCCGCACCTCGCATTTTCTGCGCAGCGCATCATGGCTCATCTTCGGCACTACCACGGTCACGGCGTAGATACGTCGGGAATCGACCTTGACAGGCTCGTTCTGTCTGACGGAATACTCGACCCGTTCCGGCGCTACTGGAACACTAATTTTATCGACACGGTCGACCCGACGCTCAGTCTGTGGCGGTTCCGAGAACCCATACCTCGTGAGTGATTCGGAGCCGTGAAAGAAAGGTTAAAGTCACCATTTCAGAGCAACCCTCATTGAAATTAAATTATATTTCGATCACCACGATTTTCACGTCTAATTGTAGACAGTGAATTCTGCATGTGGGTCATGAATGATCTTCATTGTCCCATTTCTGGCATTCGCTTTTTCTTTTTTTTTTTAACCTTTGGTACATCGCGCATATCTCCTGATAACCCAGTCATTCTCCTTTTTCGTTTTTCCTGTTAGCTGTAGAAACGATCTACTAACCACGCCCTATACTGTGAAGGTGAAATAGGAGGCCTGCACGGTTTCACCCGTAAGATAAGCACATGTACCTGCTGAAATTTCTCAATATCTGTATAATAGGTCAGTTCACTTTTATTGTGCTTTTCTATTTCACATTGGATAATGTTGGAACCCATTGAATTTTGGTTTCGTTTCCAAAACCATTCCGCCATCACTCATTTCCCTTATGCTTTCACACGTTATTCATTCATACAAACATAAAATATTAGACCACATTTATTCTAGTTATACGGCATGGTATGCTGCCAGAACGTAAGGTAAAAAAGGAGCCTTAGTAGTTGGATTTTTTTTAAAAAAAGAGGAGCCTTGGGCGGCTGCTCTGGGGATGAGGGAGTACGTTGCTAACAGGTGGGCTCAGTCTGGGTCCTGTTATTGGGGAAAGGTAACAGTCCTGTACCAGTTTTTATGATTTATGTTCCTTAACAAGATACACGCACTTGTCTATTGTTGTGATAACCCTGTGTCAGTGGTTGATGAATGGCAGTACTTGTGAGCCTACAATGTCTGTTCACCCAGTTTACCATGTTACGGGGTCTTTAATTGTAATAGGATTTAGGTCACTGGTGCGTGGAGGCACTTCGCTTAAACCAATAGAGACCTACGAGTAGGTAAATAAAGTTTTTAATTAAACAAGCATGTTTTTTTTTATTCATGAGGGATTCGAGTTTCCCTGACCCAGTCTCCTTCTATAACACAGAAATGACATAAAAAAATCATAGTGCACTTGGACATCAAAATGAAAACAATTTTTCATGGAGACCAAATGTTCATCAATTGGCTCCATGTTGGGAGCACAAGACAAGGGGAGGTGGGGACTTGCGAAGAGGTTACACCATCATCTGGGATGTCCTGGCTTGTGGCCATCAAATCAGCTTCATCTTGGGGGAGCTGGTCGCCATTCTCATTGGAAGATGTAATCTCCAGCTCCTGTTCCATAACTATGGTTCAGCACTGTATCCATTATTCTCAGCTGGATCACATTGGGTTATGTGTTCGTGGTCACACCTGTGTCAACTGCCGCCAGAAAAAGTTTCACTGCAATAGTGCCCGACCCTCCTGCGATAAACGTGTCAAACGGAAGGTGGATTGTAAGTATTCCACCCGAGTCCATAGTGACATCCAGGGTATGTTACCCCCAATATCAATTTGTCCTAACCCCGTAGCTCAATTCATCACAGTAACTAATACTGTGCATGATGCAGCAGGTACCATAAGGAAGCCTTCCACTAAGAATAATGAAAAATGACAACGGCAGACCCGCCGGGGATGCCGCTGTTTAATCCACTCCTACTGTGGTGGTGCTCCCTGAAGTGGAAAAATGTGGACTTTGTTTGCACTAACCATTCCATTATTTCCTTTTGGGATTGGGTTCACAGTCTAAATGAGGCAAGTACCAGGAATAACGAATCCACAGACTGGTTACCATGCCAGCTCACTATTACCATAGAGATTCAGCTGTGCCAACCTTTGGATTACTATGAATACCATTTTTTTTACTCACTGAACTTGCCAGTATTCCTCAAGAAAATCATGAAAAATTAAGTGTCTGCAGTCCGTCTGTACAACATATATGCCGTAGTCGCACGGTTTTCTTGATGACCTCAGGTAAGTGATTCACAAAGGGATACCTTCGGGATAGCATTACTTGCTGATGGCCCACAGACTGATTCAAACCGAGAAACACAGCAAGCCCATGCCCACGGTTCAACTGGCACTAGCCAGCTGTACGTGTGCTTTGGCAGCTGGTATCATGCTGGACATCAACCTATCTCTGCAGCTGTGCATCCTGTGCGTGAATATTTTGAAGGGATTAAAATTGTCCAAGTTGCTGGGTGGCGTGGACTCCACTGTGAGTATACCCCAGGAATATACCTGGGCTACCAATGATGAAGCCTGGTTATCACTGGATGCCAACACTACCCTTATTTTCACCACTCCCAATGATTAGCACATGTTTATCACTTTGGGTACTATGTTCACTTCCCAACAGCTGGCAGGGAGGCAGACCGTTTTCATCCCTCGTCATCAGCTGTTCAACGACGGGGTGGTCAATGCACGCCGTATCCAGGAGATTCGTCAAGAATTATGGCAAAGGCTACAGCGAATGTGGACCAACGCTGCAATGGTGGAGCGATCCTACCAGGCCCAACCTTCTGGAACTTATCCTTACCCTCATCAGGCCCAGTATGTGGGCATCATGGTTATGCTCTCCTTCACCGAGGCTACTGTCCACCATACGCTATTAACTCTGGAAATTGACGATCCCGTATACACGGAGATGGTAGTGAATTAATTTTTGGACACAGAGTCCGGAAATGACCTCATTCTAAATGTGGAAATAATAATCTGCGATTTAATCCAAAATTATGAAGAGGTCTCTATCGAGAACGCCCACGACTGGATCCCCCATATGGTCTGTTTAATAAAACTGATTCTGGTTGACATAGTCAACGCGCCTAAGCTAGGGTCTGAGAAATTCATGACCAACTCTCTCTGGGCTTGTTTAATGGAATACCTTATTCAGTATAAAAACTACTGGGATGAGAACTTCAAACTCAATTACCAACTTATGAATGTAACCTAACTTACCAATATTACCAACGGTTCTCCAATATTATTGTGTTCTATCCGCAGCACTAGTTTACCTTTCTTTTTCGTTAATACGTGATCTTCCATCCGCTATAACTATTGGTATATAGGTGGAGTAATAGTCCTTCCTCAATGGTTTCTATCAGCAACTCTCGAGTAAATATTATGGTTTTTGCGCAGTACATTATTAATTTTTCGGGTCACTAATATGTATCACTTGCTCTGGTTATTACCGGCCTATTTTATGTATGGGTATTAAAGATAATATGAAAGGAAAAGGATTGGCTATGTTTTAGTATCATGACCAGCCCCCCCCCCGGGGGGCAAAATCCAGGGTGAAACCTTTGCTTACACTATAGATAAGCTTCTTGGCGTAAAAGTATAACTGGGGGAGTATCTCCCCAGATGTAGGTGTCGTTCAATCAATGTACGAAAATAAAAGTCGTATTACCAAAGACTATTGGGCAAAGACATCATTACTAACTTGGTCTTGCCCCGCCCCGCCTACCCTCCTGCCATTGTGGCGTCGCGCCGTCATCTTCTCTCGTTTTCTTACTACCCGTGCAACTACTGTGAAATACTCCACAAGCTTTACCACCATTGGTGGAGAGGAGGGGGAGGGGTTCTAAACCCTTTCTCCCTTATCAGTATATAAAGGCCTACTCTGCCATTACTATCATTTGATAAATCTGTGATTTTCGTGTTTTTAAATTGATTAGCGTATTCGACTTTTTAATACTCGCGTGTCTTTTGTGTATGCTTCGCACTTGAATTGTTGTCTTATTCGCAGCAATACTTTCTTTTACAAAAACCGTTCTTTTGCTTTAACTTGTTTTGATCTACTGCCGCCCACCATGTCGCTTACTAGCTGGCGTAGAGATGATCCCTTCCGTGCCCTGGAACGTCCTTGGAGCCGATTCGTGGACTTTTGGGATGGTTACGACCAGCCGGAACGTGCTTTGACTCGCCACTTGGGTTTGGGCCAGGATAGTAACATCTGGTCCCCGCGAGCCGATCTTTTCGATAATGACAAGGAGTATGTGATTCATGCGGAATTGCCTGGAGTCAAACGTGAGGAGGCCAATGTAAACGTGGAAGGGGATACTTTGACGGTGACGGGTGAAACCCATCAGGTGTCCGCAGAGAACCGCGAGAATGCCAAAATTCAGGAACGTCGTTTTGGTCGCTTCCGTCGTACGTTCCCCATGCCTGGAGATGCGGATTTGGAGCATGTGTCAGCCAAGTTCCATGACGGGGTCTTGGAGGTGAACGTACCCAAGCTTAAAGACAACAAGACCACTCGCCGTAGCATTAAGATTTCGTAAACCGAGGAAGGAATTGCATTGTGATGCCTGTAGGCGTGATGGATGCTGTGGATAATACACACGGTATTCTTTGTCATGTCTTTCTCAGTTTAAATCTTCTTCTGACGTCAGTAGTTGCTATAGCAGAGTGTATCACGAATTGGAGCCGATTTTGTAGGAGTGTCACCTCCGAAAAAGGAAATTCGGTTTCTAATTTAATAAAATACTGCAGTGTTTGTGAATTACTGACGAGAAATCGTTTGAATAATCCATGTGTGGATAACATTAAACTGACGAGTGATATATTCGAATACCCGATTGTAGGGTTGTTTAATTTTCTTCAACTTGGTAAAAATATTGGATTATGATTTAATCATAAATTTGATAAGATATGGCCATAACGGAAAGTATCAAAAAAAAACAAGTGTTTTTCGAGAGTGCGAGGATTACTACCACTTTCTTGGTTGACGCCGAACTACTCATCCCATTGCCTCGCGCTTAAAAATAGCCTGTCTATACCTGAACTGTTTGGATGGTCAACGTGAATTTTAGTAATGTGCGTAGATTGTATGCGATGATATGGGTGATTTTTTTCGACTCTATAGAGCAAAAGCCGCCGATTTTAGGTGGAAGTAAGTCACGTGATTTTTTTGGGAAGAAAAAATCTCGCCTCCTCTTTTTCGTAAAATGTTTGGTAAATAGAAAAACCTATTCACGTGCGTT
>JAOPJG010001021.1:0-13790 GCA_027478255.1 Dispira simplex | reverse complement strand
CGCTTGTTGTACACGGCCAACTTGGAAGATTCGGTAGCGATACGTTCGAAGATATCGTTGACGAACGAGTTCATGATGGACATGGACTTGTTGGAGATACCAGTGTCGGGGTGGACCTGCTTCAATACACGGTAGATGTAGCTGGCGTAGGTTTCCTTACGGGCGCCCTTGCGCTTACCGGCCTTCTTTTCGATGGCGTGCTTGGGGGCCTTTCCGCCGGTGGAGGGTTTCTTGTCGGCAACTTTGGGAGCCATCGGTATAAACTAAACGTAGAGTGTAGTCGTTAAACAAAAAGAAAATTTATGTGTGGAAAAATTATCTACCCTAAACGATATGTGGGTCAACAGAGCGAAGCGATGATATGATGAAAAAAAAAGCTGAACCAAACAGGAGGAAGTGCGGGGCTAGAGGTTTATATATCCGTCGGAAAGAGTATAACGGGGAGTAGTAAAGATTCGTTGTTTATTGGCCTGCTAATTTTTTTTTCTTGTTCGTGGTTAACAGGAAGGGGGAATTCATGCTGTGAAAAAAAAAAGTGAGTCGTACAGCCTAAAACTTTTCAATGGGATGGGAAGACCGAAATTTACCCAGTGCCGTATGGGGTTCCCTGTCCCATCGTAATTGAAAAGTTGGCCAATCACTTTCTCCCTATAATATCCCATGGGTCTGCCGAATATTCTCCCAACTGTGTACGTGTGCATCGGGGTCACGAAACACTGATTTCCTATAGTTTTTGGCCGTGTCTCAGTGAGTGGTACGTGTAGCGCGTACCTACGCGTCGCATAGTGAGTGAAAGGAGTGCAGTTGTATTAGAATGGGCGCGAGCTTAGTGTTTATACTTTTTTTCAATTTTTATGGACTTACTTGCAGATGGGTAGAGGGTTTACTCGTGTAAATGGAACGATACTGAGCCGGGGACATCATGACGGAATGAATCGCACAGTGACATTCTCGGCCAATAATTATTGTATTGCACGAAATAATCCTATTAATTTCCCGTCCAACAGATAGCAAAGTACAATTCCAATCGATTAAATCTAATTATAATTAGACATTAATAAGGGCAGTGACGGAATTGAAATGTAAAAAAAATATGGATCACATAGTAACGATAAACATATGCGGGATGGATACGTTTATGCCTTTGGGAATTTTAGTGTATGTTTTGAAGAGTACGACGTATCCTAGCGATATAGAATTGGTTTGTTGGTCATTGAAGAACGGAGAAAATATTAATCCTGTTCCAATAAAAATACACAATTTACAATAGTCAAACAAGATACGGTGACAAATTCGAAATAAACACGAGTCCAACTTGATGTGAATAATTAATCTCCGGTATTAACATCAACCAACTATAGCAATATTGGTATCGTTGTATAGCCCATTGAATAACGGTACGGACCCACTAGATTTGGTAGTCTAAACTAATACCTTCTTTTTGTTGGGTAAACCAAACAAAAAAACATGAAATTGGAGTCGAGCAATAGCTTTATTACCAAAGTGTTTTCGATTTCGGTCGCATTTGGTTTTGGCTATATTGAATTTCTTGATATCGCTATTTTTCAGGATTGGCGTGGTTATTACAATCGGGATTTTTACTTCAATCGATTATACTCAATTTGTTTTGTTGATTGTCACTTTTACTAACGCGGTCAGGATTTTCCGCGAGTAACTTGTAAGCGCGTTTCATTCCCCCTCCCCCCACACTCCATATTTTCTTACAGCATGAGATTTCGTCAGTGTGAATAGTACATTCTATAGCTAGTTTACGCGTAAGTGTATCTACACACTATTAATCAAAAACACTGAGTGGAAGCGCAAGTTGGGGGGGGGAAGATGAGATAATCCAACACAGTGGTAAAGCATTGAAAACAAGGTTTTATTTTCGGAGTGGATTACAAAAGTGGATGGGAAGGGTTTCTCCCTTTTCAATTGGAAAAACAAAACTTTTCAATTTTTCCCACCTGGCGCGTGGACGGTGATTGGGCGTTAAGGTGCGGGGCCATTTTCCGTGCCTAATTCGAAAACGCGTCCAACTTTTCAATTTCTGTGGGATATATTTTTTTTACTAGAGCGTGGATATATCGAGACAGTAAAATGAGTCTTGGTTAAAGGGATTCGCGAATGGTTGGGCGGTCTATTTTTTTTTTTGGGTTTCGCTCTCACTCTGTATATAAACCCCCTCCCTTTTCCGACCGGTTGGACAAAAAATTATCGTCATTGTTTGATAAATTGCTCACGTCAGTATTTTTCCACCTAACTAAATCCCGCACTCATCCGACTTACTTTTTTTTCCGACTTTCCAACCGCACTCTTACCTACTCACAATGGCTGGTGGCAAATCTGGTGGCAAGGCCAAGGACTCTACTTCCGGCGCCCGCTCTCGTTCTTCCAAGGCCGGTTTGCAATTCCCCGTCGGCCGTATTCACCGTCATCTGCGTAACGGCAACTATGCTCAACGTATCGCTGCCGGTGCTCCCGTGTACCTCGCCGCCGTGTTGGAATACTTGACCGCTGAAATTCTCGAACTGGCCGGTAACGCTTCCCGTGACAACAAAAAGACCCGTATTATCCCTCGTCACCTGCAATTGGCCATCCGTAATGACGAAGAATTGAACAAGTTGCTCGGTAACGTCACTATTGCTCAGGGTGGTGTGCTGCCCAACATTCACGGTTCGTTGTTGCCCAAGAAATCCAAGAAGGACATGGCTGCTTCCCAGGAAATGTAAAAAGCAGATGTTCTTTTTATATTTTGCAATGCATGAACCTTGTTTACTCGAGTAAAGCACGGGGATCACTTGTTGTGAGGGCACTATCCTCCCCCCTTTTAATGTCTCATTCGTTCTATCCCATTTTGTATAATAATGTGATTCTTGGTAAAAAATAAATATTATTACTGAATACTTGACCTTTTCCACACTATAGTCCATCATCGACGTATGATCTCAAGTTTTTCACACATGTTTATTCCAATTAATAGTCCTTTTCCCATAGCTTCAATTTTCTCGCTAAACTGTTAAACATCGTGTCGTATAATTTATTTACTCGTGTTGTTATTTCGGGTAAGTCGTGTGCACCCACATCATAACTACAAAAATAAAACCGATCAAATAATATATAATTTGCTATAAAATTACTAGGTGGACTTGCCCAAAACCAAAGCCAGCAAGGCCATACGAACGTACATGCCATACTTCATTTGTCTAAAATAAGCCGCCCGTAGGTCAAAGTCCACTTCAGGGTCGATTTCTCCGACTCGAGGTAAAGGATGCATAACAATCATTTGTGACTTGGCCAACCGCATCACATTGTTATTAATGATATAACTGCCATGGTGACGTTGGTATTCCTGCAAACTATCAAACCGTTCTTTTTGGATACGCGTAACGTAAAGCACATCGGTGGTGCCAATCACCTGTTGGAGGTTGGTGTATTCGTGTTGTGGAATACCGTATTTCGCCACTTCGCTCTTGATGTCCTCGGGCATACGTAAACTATCGGGGGAGACATAGTTTAACGTAACGTGGTACAGCGACAAGAGCTTAACGAGGCTGTGGACCGTACGACCGTGTTTGAGGTCACCCACCAGAGTAATGGTGAGTCCATTCACCGTACCTAATTCTTCCCGAATGGTGAAAATGTCCAAAAAGGCCTGCGTGGGGTGTTCACCCACTCCGTCCCCACCGTTGATAACTGGTACGGGACAATGTTTAGAAGCCAGTTGGGCACTACCCGCTTGTGGGTGACGCAGAACCACCACGTCACCATAGGCGCCAAACGTACGTACTGTGTCCGTTAAACTTTCCCCCTTGGCAACCGAAGATGTACTGGCGTCGGCCGTCACTACCGTACCACCTAGACGTAGCATAGCCGTGGAGAAGGAGCACTGGGTGCGACTAGACGGTTCACAAAACACACTGCAAAGCACACGACCGGGAAGTAAATTTACCATACCTTGGCGTTCTACCAATGTACGCATTTCCTGGGCCACACCAAACAACACATGGAGTTCGTCACGGGTGAATTGGCGTACGGATAAGATGTGTTTACGGTAAAACGGCGAGTGGATCCCCAGTCGGGACACTGCCCGTGGTAGTTGTTCAATGAGTTGAGTGGCCGGGTTATCCGTTCCACCAAGGTTGTCCGAGGGGTGTTCCTGGATGGTCATCAGGGCCATGGCAGAGGTGGTGGTCGTCGAATCCAAAATATCACGTCCGGTTTGCATCCGACTCACTACACCGTCCATTCCCATCGCATGGTGTTTATCAACGGTAGGTGACGACACTGTAGCGTGATGGGTAGGCGTATGGGGAATTCCACCCGTCGGGGCACCCGTCACCGTGTCAACCTTGAGCAAACCCGAATCCGTAGTGCGTACCTTACCAGTGGTAGCAGCTGGAGCACCTGTAATACCGGTAGTATCGCGGGTCCGGGTCCGACGAGGTGAAGGGTGTGTCGCCGGCTGCACCAAACTGGCGGTGATCGGATGCAAACGATGGGTAACGTCTTGTCCGACCATATTACCCAAAAACAAACTACCGTCCAAATACACCAGTTTACCTCGGGTTACCACACGGGTCACCACGCCCTTCATTTTCCGACCGCCCAAAGGCGACCACGCCGCAGGACTATGACTGAAACCGCTGACAGGTACAGTAAACACCCGGTCTAGTTCCACCTCGACGTAGGTATCGGGTTGTTCAGGGATTCCAAAGATATTGCGGGGATTGTCATGCAACCTCAAACGGATATCGTCCAAAGTCAACCGTTTTTCAACTACCGCTGTCAATAGACAACTGATACAGTCTTCCAAACCGAACCCGGGGATCAGGTCCCGACTGGCCTCTTCACAGAATTGGCTAATGGCCAAACTGGTGGAAATACAGTCAATGTATTCCATATGACTCCACAGCACTTCCGAGTCTTCCAGGGTGACTCCGGCCACCTTATTCTGCAACATACCTTCCGCGCTTTCGGTTTTGCCAACGTTCACCCGGTAAGAAGTCTCCTTTTCGGCTTCCAAAAACTCCTTGACAAACAGGGCCGTAAAGGGTACATCACAAGTCACGTTTAAGCCACGCTCCTTACTCAACCCAATCAAACGAATATCCTGTTGGAAAGTAACATTGGACACATGAATTCCACGGTTATACAGACTGGCCAACAGTAGAATGGAGGCCAAATCGGTACCCCGAGCGTCCGTTACCAACAAACCTTCAGGGTTCCACTTTTGGAAACACTGCGACGCCACGGCAGTTAATTGATCTTTACTAACCAACGGATTCGAATCCCGGAACGATAAGTACAACAACGGGGACTGCGACTGGATCGCCAACAGACTATCCAGATTATTGCCGGTAACCGCCGTACCCAAAATCATATCGCACATGGAATGCGCGTGGATCTGCCCCTGAATATCGTTTAGTTGTTTAGGGGTAGTAATGGCTTCTTGAGCCGCCACAGGGTTGAGTACCAACGAGGTAAAACCGGCCGCCACCGCCGAAACTGACAAGTTCAAATACTGGTTATTAAGTGCATCACTAAAAGTGGGCACATAATTGCTGACATTGATTAACCCGGGAAGTGTAACGGAACGATACGATGAAATATAATCCAAACTGGTGACGTTCAACTTGGTCCAACGGGCCAACGCCTCGATAAACAACTTGGCACACTTCACGTTGGTAATCAACGGGACGGAGAAATCCACCGCCATTCGTCGGGTGCGGTACCCTTTGCTGACGTAACTAGCCGGACGACGGAATCGGTTCTTGGAAGGCAAATTGATGTACAGATCGATCAAGTTATTGGCCAGATACTGGTCGAGGTTATACTCATCCTTGATCAATTTGCTACTATGGCCCTGACCATTGTTTTCACCAGCAGTGCCATTCGTATTCGATTGGTCGTCCAGAGTGACCAAATATTTCACGGGTACCCCGTGCTCTTGCATAAAGTCGGACGTACCCGCCGTGGCGAAAATGGTATAGCCCAAACTGTGTAATTTTTGGACCGACGGTATCATTTCCACCTTTTCCTTGTACGAACCGATCGAAAGCAAAACATTACGTTTGGGAAGTTGGAAACCGGTGGACAACAGAGCCTTGATGTAGGCCTCGTATTGGTCCTGACCAAAACATGCCACTTCACCCGTAGAGGCCATTTCTACCCCGAGAATGGGATCGGCACCCTGTAACCGACTAAAACTAAATTGGGGTACCTTAATCCCGACAATCTGGGCGTTTTCAGCACTGGAAACACCGGGTTCGTTTACAGGTGGACTGTTGGTGGAAGGAGGGTAAGGTTCCACGGGTATCCCCAACATGGCCTTGGTAGCCATTTCGATCAAATCGACCCCCTTGACTTTAGACACAAACGGAAACGATCGCGACGCCCGTACATTACATTCAATGACCTTGATTTCATTATTTTTGGCGATAAATTGGATATTAAACGGACCGGTCACGTTCAATGCACTAGCAATTTTACGGGTAGCCGTTTCCACCTTACGTACCGTGGCCGGATCTAAATCCTGGGGCGGGAGTACCAAAGTGGCATCTCCCGAGTGTACCCCGGCGTTTTCCACGTGTTCCGAAATAACGTGCATGATCACTTCCCCGTCTAAAGCCACCGCGTCCATTTCGATTTCTTTGGCCTCTTCGATATACTTGGTGATCACCACCGGGTGGTCCCGGGACACCGCCGTGGCCTCCCTCAAGTAATTGGTCAAATCGTCGGGGGAAAACACCACATTCATAGCGGCCCCAGAAAGGACATACGAGGGACGTACCAATACAGGGTATCCCACCGTTTCACAAAACGTATTGGCTTCGTCGAAACTGGTAAGTTCCTTCCAACGAGGTTGGTCCACGCCGATTTTGTCCAACATCCGAGAGAATTTGTACCGGTTTTCGGCCGTATCGATCATTTCCGGGGAGGTACCCAAAATCTTGACATTTTGTCGATGTAGAGGAAGAGCGATATTGTTGGGCGTTTGTCCACCCATGGAAATCATCACTCCGCTAGACTTTTCCAAACTGTAAATATCCAAAATGCGTTCCAAGGTGATACTTTCAAAGTAGAGTCGATCCGCTTCGTCGTAATCGGTAGATACGGTTTCCGGGTTGTAATTGACCATGACCGTTTTCATACCGTTTTCCCGTAGAGTGCGGATGGCCCGTACAGCACACCAGTCAAATTCTACCGAGGAACCGATACGATATACACCCGAACCCAATACCATCACTCCCTTGTCCTCAAAGATCACGTCGTTGGCCGAGGCGTTGTAGGTCACGTAGAGGTAGTTGGTAAAAGCCGGGAATTCAGCAGCCACCGTATCGATTTGTTTCACAAAGGGAGTCACCCCAAGTTCGCACCGGAGTTCCCGCACCGCCATTTCGTTACTACCGATACATTGGGCAATAGTCCGGTCCGAAAATCCCAACTGTTTGGCTCTGCGGATGGTTTCTGTGGTCAAAGTGGCAGGTGAGCATGTATCCAATTGTTTTTCCATACGTACAATGTTTAGCAATTTGTTGAGGAACCAACGGTCAATCTTGGTCAATTGCCAAATACGGTCCACGGCATACCCCTGGTGGAGGGCGTTGGCGATAGCGAACAGCCTCTGGTCGGATGGATGGGTCAGTTCGTGATCGATGTCCGTAGTCAAGAAATCATTCTTGGTAAACCCAGTAAAGGAAAACTCGACCGCCCGAATGGCCTTTTGAATGGTCTCCTCAAAGGTACGACCGATGGCCATGACTTCGCCCACGCTCTTCATGGAGGAAGACAGGTTGGTGCTCACCCGGTTGAATTTCTTCAAATCCCAACGGGGAATCTTGACCACTACATAATCCAAAGAAGGTTCGAAACAAGCCGAGGTCTTCTTGGTGACGCTGTTGCGGATTTCGTTGAGAGGAATGCCCAACCCGAGTTTGGAGGCGACAAAGGCCAATGGGTAACCGGTGGCCTTGGACGCCAACGCCGAACTACGACTCAACCGAGCATTGACTTCGATAATGCAATACTCCTTGGAGTTGGGGTTGAGAGCGTACTGGATGTTACACTCACCCACCACGCCGAGATGTCGAATGACATTAACCGCGGTGGTACGCAACATGTTATAATCGGCATCACTCAGGGTTTGGGACGGGGCCACCACAATCGAGTCACCGGTGTGGATACCAAGGGGATCAAAATTTTCCATGTTACAAACGGTGATACAGTTGTCGTAGGCGTCACGCACTACTTCGTACTCGATTTCCTTCCAACCTTTCATGGATTTTTCAATCAGCACTTGCGGGCTAGCAGCAAAGGCCTTTTGGCACAAATCTACCAGTTCTTCTTCGTTTTCCGCAAAACCAGACCCCAATCCGCCCAAAGCGTAAGCAGCACGTACAATGACAGGGAAGCCGATATTCCGACTGGCCTCGAGGGCTTCGCTCACGCTGACGGCCGAGCTGGACTGGGCACATTTCTCGTTGATGGTCTGCATACTCTGGGAAAACAGTTCTCGATCTTCGGTGGTAATGATGGTGTCGATGGGGGTACCGAGAACTTTGACTCCCAAACCCGAAAATTCGTCCTTCAACTTGATACCCACATTCAGAGCGGTTTGACCTCCAAAGGTAACGTAAATACCATCGGGCCTTTCATGTTGGATTACCTTGCGCACGCTGTCGGGAGTGACGGGTAAAAAGTAGCACTTGTCGGCCAACCCTTTGGAAGTCTGAATAGTGGCAATATTGGGATTGATCAGGATGGTGTAAATGTTTTCCTCCTTGAGGGCCTTGATGGCCTGACTTCCCGAATAATCAAATTCACCGGCCTGTCCAATACTCAGCCCACCGCTACCCAGGATGAGCACCTTGCGAATAGACTTTCGCAAGTCCTTGTTGGGCCGCCCTTCTACACCGGGTGTGGTTTCCATCACTGCTTTCTCGCCCGGGAAACGCAAGGGAGCCAACTGACCTTCGGTAACCGAACGGTGTACCACATCGATAAAGACATCGAACAAGTACTCGGTGTCCCGGGGACCGGGATTAGATTCTGGATGAAACTGTACCGAAAAATAGGGCAAAGTATGGTGTTGAATCCCTTCGTTAGACCCGTCATTGGCGTTGACAAACCGTTCGAAAAAGGTATCGGGTAAAGTATTGGCATCAACCGCATAACCATGGTTCTGAGAAGTGATATAACAGCGACCGGTGCGCAAATCAGTACAAGGGATATTGTGACCACGATTACCAAATTTCATCTTGGTGGTTTGGGCCCCTGCGGCCAATGCCATAAGTTGGTGCCCTAAACAGATACCGAAAATGGGAACCCGTTGGGCTGCCATGACGTCACGTAGTCGATCTACAGTGCATTGTACAGTGGTGGGGTCACCAGGACCGTTGCTAAGGAACAGCCCGTCATAATCGGTATCGGCGCTGAAATCATAATCCCAGGGCACGACCCGTAATTCGACCCCGCGTTTCACAAAACACCGAATCTGGTTATACTTCATACCCACATCTACGACCATGATCCGCAAGGGACGATCGTCAGGTCGACGCACAATGGTGTCGGCATCCGGTTTGGGAGCGTATACGGTGACCTCACGGTGGGAGACTTGGGCCACTAGGTTATCAGTATTGGGATTGCTCCAGGGAATATTTTGTAAGCCTTCCATCCATGGCAAAGTCTCAGTACCCACTACGGGGGCAGGATCCGAAACCACTTGGGTTACCGCCGAGGGAAGCAACAATTTGCCCAACATGACCCCCTGTTGGCAAATCTTTTGGGTAAGCACACGAGTATCAACACCATAGATTGCGGGGATCTTTTGTTCTTTTAACCACGCCGACAAAGAGCTGGTGGCTAAATAGTGGGAATAATCGGCTGAGTACTGTCCCACCACCAGGGCAGCAGCGTGGATCTGGTTGGATTCAAAATAGGCCGGTAGGGCCTCCAACCAGTCTTCCACGGCTTCGCGGGAGGGAACTCCGTAGTTGCCCACCAACGGGTAGGTAAGCACCAAAATTTGGCCACGGTAAGAAGGGTCAGTAAGGGCCTCTGGGTAACCCACCATACCGGTTTGAAACACGCATTCACCAGCCACGGAGCTTTCTTCGGACCCAAAACTATAACCTTGGAACACACTACCGTCCTGCAGGACCAAAGTGGACGAGGTGGGGCCCTGAGGGGACGACGACGACGAGGTAAACACGAAACCAGCGGGAGACACGGGGGTGCTCATGACCCCGTGGTTAACTTGGGACTGGTCAATACTAGGCGACATAGCGGGAAAGTTTCTGAAAGACCTGTGCGATAAAAATGAACAAAAAAAAGGAAAGACTGGGAGGAATGCACAGGCAAATGAGTGCAATAAAGTGACGACCAAAAAAAAACCGAGTTACAGAAAAATGTGGAGAAGCACTATGCACACGATTAAGCTTAAAAGCAGCAGAGGCAGTAATAAGTGAGGTTGATTTTTTTTTCCGCAATATCAGTCAGTAAACTCTCACGATTAAAAAAAAAGTGCAGGGTCTGTTGGATCCAAACACGAGCCACACTGCCACAACTGACCGAACCAACCACTACAGTTATGTACAGGGTGAAACAAGATTGAAACCCAATAAATGGCTAGGACGTATCAACCCGAACCAAGAGTGAATGAATAGTTGCCCGATGTTGGAGCGAAAAAAAAAGGGTAATTGTAGAAATGAAAAAAAAAAATAACGATAAATATGCAAAAAAGAAGAAATGTCAAAAACAGTGACACAATATGTAATTATATATAAATATAGGTAGATGTTTTTTTGAGGACAGATAAATAAATGTCCAATATGGGCTTTGTAGGGAAAATGGTAAAATAAAGAAATACGGCGTAAAATGAAGAAAAGAGGGGGTAGCACTGAGAATGACAGGGCTATGAGTTGCCAGCTATCAAATCGGGACGGTTTACCACACACTGGTTAAAATATAAGAGGAAATGCCGATAGATCTATTTCCTACACCGTCAGACCCGAGATGAGGTAGTAAAAAGTGGTGGCGACCGAAGGGTCAGTAAATATGATGGTGTAAGAGTGTTGGTTGTACCAGTAGTCCACACCACAGATACAATATTGTATAGTATTACAATGCGCCCACAGTTAGTTTTTAATGCAGCATGATGCTTTCTTTTTATCTACACAAGGCGTTAAATCATTTACAGTGTTATACAGAATAGTATGATAGCTTACTTTTACCCCAAATGTCTACGTCCACGGATTCTAAATGTACGAGTCTGTGGAGTAGAAAGGGAAAAAAGAAGTTGGACCTTGCCGGGCTAACACCTGCTATATAAACAAAGTCAGAAAAGTGCAACACTCCTTTTTTTTTTTTCATACTACAAAAAAATTTTATCATCTCTATCTATACGCCGATGGGATATTTTTTTTAACGAACGAATCACCGCGAGTCTCCGGATGGGTCCATATTTACCCAATCCAATCAGTGCCTAGGAAAAGTAAGCAGAATATTGGTTTTCCCACGTTTGGAAAAAGATATCCCAAATGGGATCTGCCTGGAACCACCGCGATTGTTTTTTTTTGTATGGGAGATAAAAAAAAAGGAATACAGTGGTAATACTTCGACGCTGTTTATTAACGACTGGTAGGAAATAATGAGAGAAAACCACACCACAAGACGTTTGCTCACACAAGTACATTTCACATTATCCAAAAAGTATAAACTTATAGAGCGATAAAAGCTCAGAGTTTAGCAGGCACAGTTGCCGTCCGTTGTTGGTGCGTTATCGGAACTAACACGCAGATTTTCCGAAGGCTTTTTCTGCCATAATGTTGGCGTATCCACAATCTAAACCATCACAAGGGTAATACAGTGAGTGAGAGTGTGAGGGTTAGTTAATCTTTTGTAGGAAATGTGGCATTTTGGAAATATACACTTCACTTGAGGATCACTTACCTTTCGCACCAGTTCGTCAATGGCCTGATATACCCCTTCTTTGGTTTTGGCACTGCATTCGATAAAGAGACTTTGGGTCTTGCGGGCGTAATCCGCACCTTCTTGACGACTCACAACACGCTCGGCCTCTTTATCGACTTTATTACCAACGACCATTTTTACGACATCTTGACTAGGACAGTAGATATTGAGTTCGTTCATCCATTTGTCCAGGTGTTCAAACGTTTCTCGACGACTTACGTCATACACCAAAATTACCCCCTGGGCTCCGCGGTAATAGGATGACGTCAATGTACGAAAGCGTTCCTGACCGGCCGTATCCCAAATGTTGAGTTTATAGCGGTCGTCGTCCACATCAAACATTTTCACCTTGAAATCCACCCCTATCAACCCCATTCACGTGTTGTAAAAAAATAGAAGGGTTAGTGAGGAAGGATTGAGTTTCCGGAACTTGATTATCTGACTCACTGTGTGTGTGACTCTAGAGCACAAGTGCGGTGGGATGCCTTAGAGTAAGATAGCCTTCCCCTCCCCCTGGCACTGGTCCCTTTACTCCAAATCAGTAGAGTCTTCCGTTTTGCATGTATTTCGCTTAAGCTTACTTACCGACGGTGGCACTGACTTCCTCCGGCGGAAGGAAAAGGTCATCGGAGAAACGTAAAAGAATGCTCGACTTGCCCACATTACTGTCACCGATAAGCAATAGTTTGAACGTAGCGACGATGCCTCCGAAATCCATAGCAGTATCAATTAGAAAGTCACGCTTCACCAATAAATGCAATAAAAGAGCAGGGCAAGAGGTATACAAGGAATAGCGGTCAAACAATTAAAAGAAAGCGAGTTTGACGGCTAATACATCTAGTACATGTACAGCAACAATAGCCACGAAATGAAAGGAGAAAAAAAGTATTGTCTAAAAAGAATTGGAACCTGGTGACCCCATGTTGTCACTAAAGTCAACCCTTGTAGCCTCGCGGCTATTGTTTTCTTGGCGGAGTGTGACTTGCCCACCACAATGTAACAAGGGTAGAGTGCCTCTTGGCTAACCTCTACACAGAACTCAGCTGTAGGATGCTGGCTTTGCTATATTGTTTTATCGTGCTCTTTCTTGTAATATGTGGTAGCTGGGGGAGGTATTAGGCATTGAAAGTTGACTAAAACTAACTATGGAATTTCAATGTCCTCAATCCATATTAAAAAATACGTAAAGGCAATCGATTATCGTTGACCACCGAGAGTCATACACGTGACTGGTACCTCCATCCTCACTCGTATATCGGAAAGGGGGGCATTTCATGGGCGAGAGGTTTCTTGTATGCATTTCCTCTTTTTCTTTTCCCGTACTTTATTTTACGCCAGAAAAACTAGCGCATCTTTGGACTGAGTGATTTTTCTTTCTCATTCATCGTTTGTTCACTTTGCTGTTTTTTTTTCTTGCAAACGAGTTTTAATTTCACATTTATACCTTACCATTCGTCCTGTTTCATTATCCAGTCATTTTCATATTTCCAACGCGTGTGTGCTATCTTGTTCAGTTCCCAGTATCTACTTCTTCACTTCAATACCTTTTTGCACAGCCATTTACTTTTCTAAACTATGGCGAAAAAGAAGAGGAAACAAGTAAAACCGTGGTGCTGGTAAGTACTTACAACTCTCCTATTTGTTTGTCCACCTTTTATAATAAAGGGAAACTGTTGGCATTTCCTCGTTCTTTTAGTTGCAGTTTGACTAACTCACCCTGGCATTGTTGCGCTGTTGCGGTTTTTTGTTTGGCTTCCTAAAAGGTACTGCGAACGAGAGTTTGACGATGAAGCGGTTTTGATGCAGCACCAAAAGGC
>JAOPJG010001020.1:0-13795 GCA_027478255.1 Dispira simplex | reverse complement strand
TTATTTACCTACTCGTAGGTTGCCATTGTTTTGTTTGAGTGCCTTCTCGCACCAGTGACCAGAATCCTATTACATTATGATGAAAATGAACATCCTAGCTATAAATGAAATAGTGGTAGCTTGAATTTTCTATTCTATGTGATTTAGTAAGACTCATCACTTGACTCCCTACCAACACTGGGGGTTTGGAAGTACACTTCTAACTAGCTATTTCCTGTGGATTGGTGAAAACATCATATGTAGTACAACATTTGAAACTGGCCAAGACCAAGCATAATTTGTGATGATTAATGATGTTAATCCAACTAATTTCCCCCTATTTGGAAGATAGTGTTTTGGGACCTAATAGACCCTCTTTTAACCTTTTTAGTCTTTGTGGTGGGTACCCTGCATCTATGCTGCAGTACTACTGATATGGTGGGATATTAGTTTGACAGACCAATTGAAAGGTGATGTCAGTAATAATCAGGCTTCCATTGGTGAAACCAACTATGGTTCTGTGGTGCTTGACTGGATTAGTTTATTATTTCTTTTCTGGTGTCAGTATTTCTAATGACATTATTTTGGTATTTAAACCCAGATAAATGATGCCAGTGTTTAAGTAGTTTTGGAGTCCTTGGCATGCTAATAATACAGTTTTTGGGATAAATTTATCTTACATTTAGTTTTTTTTTCATTTATAAATTCCAATTTTGATTCCATAGAAGGTAAGTGATTTTTATTTTTTTTTCTGTAACTCTGACCACTCAACTCATTGGGATTTTAATTTATTCTGTTTCCAAAGTTTTGTTCATATAGTTGGAAATTTTGGTTTTAATCTTGTTTCTGTTTCTAATACAATGGTAAATATCATTGGTTCTGATTATGTTAAATTTCACTAATACCACTGAATTCATTCAGTTTTGATAATCAGTTTATTTTAGTTTCAATCCACTGAACTATTGGTTATATTCTTTGTTTAAATATTCCAATTTCTAACACTCTTCTTGCTGTTCTACATTATATAGTTAATCATAGATGAAAGTTGTGACTCATCGTTAATTCCTTTTCATCAGCTTCCTAGGGTTCACACCACACCAATACACAGTAAGTCAGATTTAGAGATTATCAATAATACACATGATGTACTCCGTAGTGATCTGCATGCAAGTGTTTGGAGTCTGTGGTTAGTAGGCCCCCTTCTGTTCATTTTCAGACCCAAGATATTGTCATTGTTCTTAATTTTGGATGCTTTCTCTTCGGCCTCCACAACAATGATGAGATTCCCAAAAGACTCCAACAGGGCACAGCCAGGACAAGTGACAAGCAACAGCTCCCCCTTACCAAGAATCAGGGTGAATTTTAAGTACCTTCGGGTTTCGTGTAATTGTCTGATGTGATTGTTGCCACTTTCCACAAACAGTTGCCCAGTGAACTCACCTTCCTCTGAGGAGGTGTAGTAAGGGCAGGGTCATACCCTTCAGGCGATTCTACAAGGGGAATTGTTAGGTAAGTATCTGGCTGTGTGTCACTAACTAAAAAAACACTGGTATAGTTCTGTTATGTCGTGTATTAATGGTTGTTTGGACGTTCTATTACTAACTACTAATACGTATTATTCTGTACTTCTACTGTTTTTTCTTCCTTGCTGTGAATGTCTTCCACTCATTGATACCAACCACTTGTGCGTGATACCACAAACCGTGTTTTCATCACAACGCCAATGTGTTGGTTACCCACTGCAAACTTAATACTCTTGACTGGGCACAAATTATATTTCATTGCAACTCGTAACTGGTAATAAAGGAATCCATGCCAAGTGATTCAACACCACCTGAGATACATGTAGAAGGACATTAGAAAGGATTTTGCTGATCGGTATCCATGGGGGCTAACTCGCCTTCTTGGGACTGTGCCGCATCCTGGTTACCCGGGTGACTAGCAGGGGAAGCACTTTGCTCTGCGACAATCGGTTCGTCTTGTGTAACACTATGATCCACCTGCACCGATGGTGACGGATGGGATTCATCGTTGGGAATCTCATGTTTCACTTTTGTTACTTCTCCGTCTATGTTAACCGCCGTGAAAGGCGGAGTCGAGGTCAGTTGATCCTCGCTGGCTGTCGCTGGTTGTTGCGCTTGACTGGCGGGTTCGAGCTCAGGTTCAGGTTCGCTGGTCACTGTGTCAGAAGTAGGTCGTGGTGCGGGAATGGGGATATCTCCTACGGTTAACTGAGGGGTATGTTGATGTTCGGCTGGATGTAACGCTTCCTCGGCGGACGGAGAGAGTGTGACATTTTTGGCAAAAGTGTACGGCCGGTAAAACTCCAAGGACCGATTGCTCTTGACCCACTTGAATACCCTGGGCCCGCCTTTCCTTGGTAAAGCACCCGTAGGAGAGACCCATTGTTTGTCCCAAGGCTGAACGGGTTGGGGAATGGCCTGTCTTAGTTTGTCCTGCTCTGAAGGAGCATGGCGGAGGTGTCGTGCTTCCGTATTACGCGTTGGACGTGACATAGTGTGTAGGGGTATATATTATAATAACACAAGAATAGATGAAGAGGATCAACGGTAGGAAAAATAGTATCTTTACACGGAGAGACACAAGAAAAAGGAAAGCGTATAAAAATAAAGGAAATGCTTCTTATTGTCGTTCACCTATATTTTGCTGACTGTTTTTCGACCATATAGAGATGAATCCGCCAAAGTTGAATGGGTTGCTCAGAAAACATTATTGGTTAGGTTCATAACTGGTACATTTTTTTTGCTCCGAATCACTATATGCATGAAAATAAAGTATCCAACCATATTCCCTGCCTTTCCCCTTACTACTCGCTAATTGATAATGGGAGGAAAATACACAAACACACAAAAAATACTTATCTAACAACTCCCCTTGCAGAATCACCTGACGAGTGACCCTGCCGTCGGAATTGAGTCATCTTGATGCCCTACTCACTACACCTCCTCAGACGAAGGTGAGTGCATAGGATAACTGCTTGTGAAAAGTGGCGACAACCACTTTGGAAAATTACGCAAAGCCCAAAGACACTCATTATGACACACAGAAGGGGGTCCACCAACCACAGACTCCAAACACTTACATGCGAATTACTCCAAGGTACATCATATAAGTTATTGATAATCCCTAGAGCAACCCAACTTACTGTGCTTGTGCTGGTGGGGTGTGAACCTCAGGTAACCAGTAAAGGAAGGATTTATATAAATGTAATAATTGAATAGAGAGAAAGTGCTTCAAAAACTGTATCCTTAGCATACTAAGGACACCAAACCCACTTAAACACTGGCGTCATTTAACCAGGTTTAAATACCAATATAAATTCATTAGAAATGCTGATGTCAGAAAAACATAATCTAAAACTAATCCAATCAAGCATCACGAAACCATAGTTGGTTTCACCGATGGAAGTCTGATTATTACCAACATCACCTTTTAATCAGCCTCTCAAACTAACAATATGTGTAATTTTTTTTTTGCATCTACATAGCAATTTGGTGTGAAAAATGTACCAACTAAAATATAACCAATAGGATTTTGTGAGAGACCCATTCAACGTCAGTGGATTTTTCGTTATATAGTCGAAAAAAAATCACCGATAGATTTAAGTGAAACGCGAGAAAGTTAATAACCATCAATGTTTGTAGTAAGGGGGAAAAGGGCGCGAGGGAAAACCAAAACCGCTCTGCATTAAGAGAATCTGCCATTCATACTAGTGATAAGGATTCCTATGGTCTGGAACACCCTACTCCTTAAATAAACAGGTTTACGTTAGATCCCTGACACTGAAATAATAAGAAACTAGCCATTCAAATCCTAAATACCTAGCGTTTTGAAGTGAATGGGTCATGATTTATATTTATATATATTCTAGTGAGAACATGTGGAGCAAGGAACGAAATTAATTTCACAGGGAAGAATAACACCTAATAGTAAAGCAAAACAAAAACACTAGGGCTGTTAACAACTTGATGTTGCTAAACAATAACCAAAAACGAAAAAAAAATAAACACAAATGCAGTATAAAACATTGTCACGTTGTACATGGAAACTTACTGATAAAATACAGTGAAGAGAAATTAGCAAATGAGGGGAGTTTCTAGTTACAAAAGTGAAGGTGGAGAAAAAAAAATACACTACAAATAAAAAACAGTAGGAATGGTGAATAGACCAGAATGTGACCGAAGAGAGTGAAAGTTACATACATAAATATATATATATTTATATTTATACACGGTTGTGAACCCCTCTCGGAAAAGATGCCCACTAAGCCGTATACATAACCCCTTATCTTCCAGCATAATGTCACCACTGTATCGCCTATACTCTGACCCTTGTGTAACCTTCCTCCCCTTTTCGCACCGCAATCTCGTTCACCATTCGATCTTAGTATGCCATGGTCAAGGGGGACTGGGACACTAAACCTACGGTGGCCAGACTTAGTGAGCGGGGACGGGAGCGAAGGTGCGCCAATGCCGAGGAAGGTTCAACACCTTTGGCGAGAGTGTGAGCAAGGGGAGGAGCGACCAGGGAGGAAGAATAAAACAGATCATTGGATCCAGTGTCTCGAGGAGCAGGGTTATGGGTACGGTGGATGGGCGATGGACACGGCGAAGGAGCATAAAATGAAGCACTGTGGCCAAAGTAAGGGTAATAATCGCTATGATAACACTCAGAGGGCGACAGCGGACTGCTGCTTGCGCTGGATACGATGCTGCTTTGCCACGGCAAGTTATCCAAGCTCGGGGCTTCGCTCGGAGTGGAAGCGGTTTGAGAGGCCGACGACAACTGACCAGTGAGAATTTCCAAGAGCTCCACGCAGGCAGCGTCTTCGTCAGACTCGTCGGAACACGACGAGGCGGAATCCCATAAATTGCGATCAACTGTTTTGCTGGTAGAAGTAGACAGGGAGTCCGTGCTGTTAATGACGGAGTGGTGGGCCAAACCCATTGTGAGGGCAAAGGGTTTGTGTGGCCGTGGGGCCACAATGCGAGGTGTTGTGGTAGGCGTTTCAATTACCGAAAAGGTACGAGAGATGTGACCCGAGCGGGGTGCGGCAGGGTAAGCAGAATGAGGTTGGGGTTCAGTCGGAAGTGTCCCAAAGGCACAGCAGGGAGCCGATTCCGGGCGTACCAACAGTTTGGCAGGGGCAACACTAGAAGTGATAGACATGGTTAAAAGGAGTAGTAACAATAACAAAAAGGGAATTTCAGACAAGGGAAACTGGTAAAAAAACAGGTAGTATTTTTATGTGAAATAGATATTTTGTACGGTAAGTAAAAGAGGAATAAAGTATTCAGTTCTGTATATTTTACAAAGACAGAAGATTGACTATAGTACGAAAGTGAAGGAAATTTGATGCAGATATAGCTACAAGAGTTACTAAGAGCGAGGGGAACTTGTATAAAACAAAAAGAGGTTGTACAGATACGGAACAAATAAAGACTATAAAAGTTAACGGCCGAACCAAGTGAGTATACAATACCGAACCGCGTAGTAAAAAAAATGAAATAGACTAGAAGAAAGTAAGCCGAGGATAAAATTAAAGTGTAGCGTTGGGGTTTTAAAAACCAAAGTAAAAATAAAGCACGCAGGGAAATCGAGCTGTGGGGGGGGGAATTTTTAGAGCGAGAAGGAAAAAAGAAAGGAAAGATACGATTAGTATGATACTAAGGTCAGTAACGCTAAACACTCCAAACTGGAAAAAGTGAGGTTATAAAAATGATAAATACAAGTGGAATAGATATAAAAGGGGAGGAATAATCAACATCCACACAAGAACAATAAGGTAAGCCAACCACCACCTGAGTGAAAAGAAATGGATGAAAAAAAAGGGACAAATGGGGTACCATCAGAGGGTATTTATAGGATCAACTCTAGCGAAGAATGACTGAAAGAGAAGCAGCAATTCTTTACAAAGCCAGCGGACGGGGGGAATAAAGAAAAAAAAAAGGAAATGGATGGGATGCATACATAAACAGTGCATATAGTCTGAACCACTTGAGCGATGTGCACGACGTGGATTGGGCGAAAGGGAAGAATCCACCCCCTTCCCTCTCACTTGATGTGGGTGTATTGGGCCAATTTTGGGATGCTCCTTTGTGCTTTGCATTCCAGAGGGAGGGATTTACAAGGGCCATGGGACGGTTTCATTTTTTTTGTCCTGTGTAACACGTTGTTTCCTGTTTAGGTGGCCACAATGTACATTCTGTGATATCACAGTGCAAGCGAGTGGGAAGGTTCGGCCACTTTTAGGAGTTGGGTCTACCGACTAACAAGCTCGATGCATACAACTAAATGCAATGGTGAGAGTATATGTGGTTTCATATTACAGGATATATAGATTCATTTGCAAGCGATATTTTTCGGGTAGAAAATAATGCAGTTTTTTTTTTGAAGCTTTCAAGAATATAATAATATCATATACGCGAACGGGTGCTGAACTTGTTATTATGATATAATTTCCTGTTTATATAGAAGCAGCGGTGGATGGCATCATAGTGATCGAGGGCTACGACGGGGGAGTTGGCTGCTCACCATAATCCAAGAAAGGGCTATGGGTGTACAGCACGAATTGTGCAACGCAAACTTTCGAGGCGATTGGTGTGGTCCTGACGAGGCGCTGGCCAGGGTGTGTAAAGATCGAGTGGTCCAGCATCACTTGCTGTAGTAGCGGATGAAAAAAAAAAGAAAGGAAGCCGAAAGATAAGCGGGGGACCACTTGCGAACATACCAGTTCATGGGAGGGAGAGCAAAGAACGGACGAAAGACTGGTAATAACCGCATGGCTACCCTCACACACCCACCTCGTCACCCTCACATTTTTATTGCCGACCAGTGTTGGTTGAGTGTACCTCTTTTTTTTTATTTATTTTTTTTTCTTATCCTCGACTTTGTCGGTGTTGGCCCTGGTAGTCGTATTATATTGAATAGACCAGGACACCAATACTAATGGGGAAGAGTGTTTGTCGATTTAGTACCAATGAGATTGATGGGTAAATCTCATGAACTGTTTATCGGCCTTTTGTCAGTAATAGACTTGTCGGCTTTTTTAATTTAGCTATTTGACCAGAAAGATAGCCAAGGACGAGTGGGGTATATTATGAGCGTTTTTAGAACATTGTGAATTTTTTAAAGAGGGCAGAAGCTCGTCTTTTCTTCCCTTTCCCGTTATTTTTTTTTGTGGCTATAATTTTTCCTAATTGTTTGGCCCAGAGCTATTGGGCTGCCACGAAAGCCAACCACCAGGGTGGTATTAAAAAAAAAGTCCTGTGATGATAGTTGTAGAGGGAAAGTCCCACTTTCCCGTTTTATTTCGCTTTAATTTTTTTGACTGACTGAAAAAGAAAAATGATCGTTCCGCCAACTCACCTGAGGCGCCTTGTCATACTCTTCCTTGCCTTTAAAGAGAGGTGAGAGTTAGCCACGGCTTCTTTTGTATTATATTTTCCGGTAAAAAGTGAAGGACCACCGGCTAGTCGCCGTTTCCGGTTCATCTGCCATCTTCTTCATTAACGAAAAGGAAAGGAAGCTATGGTATTTCCCATTTTCCCTTTTTTTTTACTTTTCTCGACAGGTTCACAAAGATAAAAAAAATTAAAATAGAAAGCAATCAAAATTGCAACAGAAGAAAAAGGATTAGGATTCTCGCCCGAGTATACACAACTCTCTTCTACAAACCTCTTTGCCGGTATTATCTAGTTTTTATCCTGCCTTTTTTTTTTTTTGCTCTGTTATCACTCACACTGGATTGTTTTATATGGTATCTTTTATCCTTGGTTTTATTAGTACCATTGCTATACCCAACTATGATCAGCGCCAATTTTCCGGTAGACGAGGACGGCCGTACTTACCACGTCGGCTTAAAACGGGGCGAAGGTAACTGTGACAATGCAACCCTCACATAATCAGTCTCAGTACGCCAGTATAGGGGTGAGGCTATACTATGGTATCTGTCACCTTTCTCGCCTTAACCCCCCCCTCCGATTTGTTACTAACTCCTGCATAAATTTCTTTGCATTAATTCGAAACGTGGCTTATTGAATTCCCTTTACGATGTGGTCTAGTGTGTAATCGCATCATTACCGTTGGTGACCCCGAACGGGCTCGAAAATTAGCCCGGCTGCTGGACCAGACTCTGCCCCTTTTTACTTTGCTGTCACACCGAGGGTTTTATACGGTCACGGGTACTTACCAGGGCGTGCCTGTGAGTATTGTGGCCATTGGGATGGGAATGGCCATGATGGACTTTTTCGTACGAGAAATTCGAGCCGTGGTCGATGGTCCCATGGCCATCCTTCGGTTGGGTTCTTGTGGTTCCACGGACACAGCAGAGGTTGGAGATATTATCGTTCCTACTGAGGCCGTGGCGGTGACTCGTCACTATGACTATTTCCAAGACCCTACTGCACCGTCTTCTGGGGATAAACCGTACCATATTTCTCTCCCGGTGGCTGCCGATGCCACCTTGGTCAGTGGGTTGATGTCTAATTTATCCGTCCTGTTGGGCACCGAACACGTGCATTCTGGTTTGAATGCCACTTGTGACTCATTTTACTCGAGCCAGGGTCGGAATGACGCTAACTTCATTGACGCCAACGAAAACGTGTTGACCCATCTCAAGACTGTTTACCCGCAATTGGTGTCATTGGAAATGGAAACCTTTATGTTGTACCATTTAGCGCGTACCGCACGGCCGTTGGTGTTTCCTCAAGGGCGTACTTCCATTCATGCCGCAGCTGCCATGATGGTGTTCGCTGATCGTACCAAAAATCAGTTTATCGGCAAAGACCAGGTGGACACTATAGAAACCAAAGTAGGACGTGCCATCCTCGACGCCTTGATCCAGTATGATTTGGGTGCAGTGGAGGTAAGTGAGAGTTTGCGTCCTGGTCTGTGATGTAATACAGCTGGTACTGTTTACTCCCCTCTTCCCAGTCAAATTACTAGCAATTTTTTTTTTGAAAAAAAAATATCTCCTATTCATACCTGTCAACTCGAATTCTATCGAATACCAGAGTTTACATCCCAATAAAGGCAGTGTCTGGGAAACATGAGTAAATATTGTAAACCAGAGCAGTAAGGTCCAATAACATTGCTTGCCAAACCTCCCACATTCTTCATGGCGGTTGAAACATTTAATAAAAAATCATTTATATCGGATAAAATTGAAATAACTTGAATAGTGGTAAACAGTGAGACTACTTCACATGCGAAGTGATACCATTATAACAAATGTCAGAGGGAGGGGGAGGGGGTTCATGGACCCGTCAAGGGTTTACTGCCAATTCGCCTGACTGAATACTCCGTAGGGTTGGTTCGGGCGAATAGGTGGTGGTGGTGGTGGTGGTGCGTGGTGAGGGGTAGCCACTGGCCCACCAGGTCGAACAAAATTCGTTGGTAGCGGGGTAAATTGGTTGGTTGGAAGAATGGCAGTACCCGTCAAATGAGGTTGTTGGGCAGAGTTGGTGGATGTCATAGAGGAACCTTGTGCTCTGGTGATTGCCAAGGGTTGCACCAGCTGGGCACTCCCTGGGGGCTGCCCCCACTGTGGGGTTACCCCAACCGCAGTTGGTATGGTAGATTGGGTAGCACTGACTGGCGTGAAGTTTGCCACAGGGGTATAAGTGGAACTCACCGGCTGGAACACATTGGAAGTAATGAACGAAGGGCGAGTCAGATTACCAGATATTCCCGGGGTGACCATTGGAGCGGGGTACATCGTAGCACCCGGTGCACTATGAGTTCGGCTCGCTCCCAATGCAAGTCCTGCCGAGTACTGCGGTGAAAGTCCGCCCAGTTGTTGTCCAGGGATAACGTTGGTGATGGGGACGGCAAAATTACCAACCGGACGAGTCAAAGTATTCAGCGATGGATGACTGACAAGTGAGGTGGTAGGGGGAATGGAGGTGGCGGTTAGGGTGGAAGCCATTCCGGGAGTTCCACTAACTCCGCTCACCATCGGTCGGAATACTTGGGTAGGAGCCATAGGGTTGACTTGGCGGAAAATGTCGTATTTGTCACTGCTGGTGTAGCCTAGCGTATCGGACGACTGAATAGGCAAGCCTACCGAATTTCCTGGGGCATTGCTCAGGGGTACCAGCGCTAGATTACCACTGCTCCCCGTGCCAGTGACGGTAGATTGAAAATTAGGTCGAGGAGCTTGGGCCATGGCAAACATTGTGTTCCCACCGCCTGTACCACCGCTTACTGACAACATCGGACGTAGGGATGGTCGGTTCAGCATCACAGAGGGGGTAGTGGCAAGCATGGCCTTTGCAGGAACACTTGGGCGAGGGGGAGGAGGAGGAGCCCGATGAACCAGGGTCGGTACAAACATTCGTCCATTGTTAGGATTGTTGAAGTTGGGAGCGGGTACCAATGGCGCCGGAAGGGCCGTGGCCAAGGGGACCATCGGAGGGGGACGCGATGGAGCAGGGTTGGCGGCCACGGCTAAGGTTAGATTGGTATCTGCACCGGCTGGACCACTGGTGGGGGCTCGCGTCAAGGAGGATTTGTCAACAGCAAGGTTGCGAATCCAATCGTCAGTATCATTAAAGCCCAGGGTAGAGGTTGGGGTAACTGAGGTAGATTGACTAGCAGAGGTCGAGGTCCGTGCTAACGACGTGGGCAAGGTACCAGATACGCCCTGCGTTTGCAGTTGTTTTTGAGCCTGTAGGATCTGCGCGGGGTCAATAACGCTAGGAGCAGATTTAGAAGGCGGGGCTCGTTTGGAGGAAGTAGTAGGTTTACGCTGGTGGAGACCCAGTCCCAGAGGTTGGGCAGGAGAGGTGGGGCGCGGAGACGACGCGCTAGTCGTACCATCACCCAGTACTTCGGCCAACGCGTCAAAAGGATCTACAAGTACCTGGGTAGGAGATTTCGGAGATATAGGGGTGATTTTTCCCGAAGGGGACGCTTTGCGATTCCGACGGTTGGATTCTTGCAGTTTACGGGCCAATAGTTCATCATCCTCGATTTGACGCTGACGTTCGAATCGTTCGTCAATGGCCGATATCATATTCCGATTGATAGGTGTTTTAGAGGCCCGGCTCACCTCTTCAGCCTGAAGTTTTTGAGCCAGGTTGGCATCCTGTGCTTCCCGATTGACCTGATCTGCCTCTTCTATAATACTAGTTTCACCGAAACTCACTTGCTTTCCGGTGATGTGTTTCCCTAATACCCGTCGACAACCCGCTAAAATTCTCTTACGGTCCTCACGGTGTACACCCAGCGTTTCTAGTAATGGCCCATCCAATGACTTGAGATTGGAATCATCTAGTCGTTCGGCGGTGAATGTGGTAGCATAACGCAGCGCGGCGTCGGCAGGTACATCGCACTTGAGGGTGAAAAAATCGAACCAGTCAAAATTGGCGTTGAATGGTTTTTTCTTGTGTTCTTTGGCGGTGACGGTTGTCGGAGGGTTACTCTTGGGGGATGTACCCGGTTTGGTTGACCCAGTGAACAACTGGCGGCCAGTTTCACGTTCGACAAGTGCAATCGCTCGATCATTGAGCTTGTTGAGGGGGACCGCAATCTTGACCCCGTTTTCCTTGTGCAACTTGACCCGTCCGTCATCGGTTAACCCCAAGAATTGGGCGCGTACCTTGAACGTTTCCGTTTTATCCATCCATGTGCGTAATTTCGTCTGATCGGGAGGATTGTCACTTTCGGACCGACGGGTCGGTGAGGCGGCGGCATTACTCGGACGCCGTATTTGCTCTATCGTGCGGGAAGGGGTCTTTGCCTTGACCAGGCTTTGTAAAGGTTGATTGTCGTTTACGTTCTGTTCGGTGGGTTCCTCCGTTAACTGTACGTAAGAGGCCGGAACCAGCCCCGTGATGCCCTCTTGGGCGCCGGACTCGGGTATCGTTTGGCAAGTCCACCAGTCAGGACTAGAAGCAGCGTCTAAAATGTAGACGGTTTGACCCACGCGAACGGAGAGCTCCTCCGAATCCTGGGGTTCGAAATCGTACAAGATGGTCCCCACTTTGGCGGGCACCATTTCTATGGAAGGTGAGCGGGGTACGGTGGCAGCCGTCGCGGGTGGTGGCATGGTGTCGTGAGGGTGCTGGGCCTTGCGCCGGGTCTCTTCCACTTTGGCTAGTACTGCCTTGGCGTCATATTTGCTTGGTAGCTGAAATTTGTACTCGCTTCCGACCCCATCCGAAAAGGCCAATAAGATCATGTCTTTTTTCACCGTACAGGAGCTTAGTTGTGTGATATTCCAGTTGCGCACCGGTGACTTGTCCGAAGTACAACTATAAAACACCTTGTCATCCCCGACCCCCAACATACCTTTACGATTGTCCCGTTTCTTTTTGGCACATTCTACTACGGACCAGTATACAATATCCTGCGGGTTACCCTTGCGAGGCGAGAGAGAAGGTTGTGGCGCTAGAGGTGAGGCCGGTGGGGGAGTCGCCACCGGAGGGGTAGGACGTACCGAAGGAATGATCAAGGCAGGAGGCTGAACGGGCGGCAGGGCAGCGGTCGTCGTTTTCTCAATATAAGTGGTAGGAACGAAACCTGCCTGCCCTTTAAAACGGATAATGGTCCAATCGGGATCGTCCTCGGAGAGTACCTGTACATTGTCGTTTTCCTGTAAGGGTACTTCCTCATCTTCTTGTGCTTGGTAATCGTAGAGGGCCACCGCGGTAGACACCGATGGCACGGGTTCAATGTACGTGGCGGGTACCAGTCCAGAGGTTTCGGTTGCGGCGTTTGCCTCGTTTTCTGGCCCTGGTTTGGGTTTGACCAGGTGCCACTCGGGGTCGGTGTTGTCCAAAAGGTACAAGACAGTACCTTCCGTAACTGTCAACTCTTCGGCATCCTGCGCTTGGTAATCGTAGAGCGCAATACACACGTCACAAAAGGGCATTCCGGAGTAGAGCAGGGCTAGGACCTATGAATGCAACGGCCACCAGTGAAATAGACTACTTGGGAGGTTATCGAGATGGTCGTAATAGACACAGGCGATGGGGTAAAAGCTTGTACCAAGTGCCTCCGATTGTATATAATATGGCAACCACGGACCAATGGACGAATGCGATTAAATGAGAAAAGTAGAAAATATAAAACTGCTAGTCAACGTCGAGATGCGAAATAATGTATGCCGGACAAAGGGAAAGTTTAAAGGCAGAGAATTTCAAGTGAGACCTAACACGCCTTTCACCAAGTAAAAGGCAAATACACTATTCTTCCACCTCCCATCCAAAAAAAAAGGTCACCTAATTTGGTAAATGTTTCATCCCGCATTCTTTTTGTTAATCCCACGTGGATTAAACTATTCACCCGACCAGATAAGGGTGAATTTCGTTGGGTTAAGTTTTGGGATTTATCAAAAGGTAGTGAAGAGTGAAGGCGATATTGGGGTATTATATTGAAGTGTGCACATTAGATTTGTAAACAGATTCAGCATAAAAGGGTAAGAGTAGGTAAAACCAAAAATAGACCATAGTAATAAACTTGAAGAGTTGTTAAATATTCATTTGAACAAGTATGTTTATATCCATAGGAAAAATGTAAGCTGAAGAAGTGTAAAAATTGATAGAATATATTAAATAAACTGATGGTTTATATTGGAACAGGAATGGGAGATTACATCTCCCAATGAGGATGATCAGTTTCCTCAAGATGTAGCTGGGCCAATGATAGAAAGGGAGCTGGAGATTATATCTTCCAATGATGATGACCTGCTCCCTCAAGGTGAAGTCGATTTAATGGCCACAAGTCAGGATATCCCAGATGATGGTGTAACCACCCTACAAGGCCCCCCTTTGTCTTGTGCTCCCAACAT
>JAOPJG010001019.1:0-13804 GCA_027478255.1 Dispira simplex | reverse complement strand
CTCCCTTTACGGAAGGGGCACTATAGATCATCAACCAGTTTTCCCGTTGAGCTGCACCTTGTTGAAAAAAGGTGTAGTGTTAGTAACTGCATACATGATCCTGTAAAGTACAGTCAGTGAAGAAAACCTGAAGGAGGTGGAAAGGTATACATTATATAGTGAGGGATACCGTAGATGCGATTGATCACAGATTACAGGATAGTGATAGAGAACACTCACTTTCAACGCTGTAAAAATCCGTTTACGTTATGATATTCTCGTTATCGGTGATATTAATCCAAATCTGTAGTGATTTGAAATGAAGATGCATCAATAGCAAACTTAACCTGTAGTATTTTGTGAAGTACTCATTGAACTATGGCGGATCCTTCATTATAGGGCCGGAAAAAAATCACGCTTATAACGAATGAATGGTTAGCTATATATTCGCCCAGTCACACCCAAGGCATGTCTGATCAGTACATTCCTAGCATGGAGACCAGGAATGTAAAAAACGAAATTGGAATAGCACTCCTTGAAAATTATATCAGTAAAAATATTGAATATGAAGGATGAAACTGTTTATCTATTTACGGGAGTAAGGGAATGGACTCCAGCGTGCCCAAATCCGTCCTGAAGGGAGTGACGCTTGTCGAATTTAGTCACACATATATCCCGAATTGCCAATAGGCGGAAATTCCAGCCGAATAATAAGCCAGGGGTAAGTTCACACGGCCTCGTTCCGTCGTTGAGGATTATAGTAAACCAATGACGCTACCCTGGTTCCCTGTCAAGTTCAGCATCGCATTCGCTAGTAACCAAATAGATAAGAAAAGTGTTTCCTCGGTATACGAAATTCCCTTGCGTTGGGAATGGCCCAGTTTTTCGTGACATCCATAGAGGTAGCTGTATAAGCTATTTTCCCTTGCTCTCCCCCCTGAGCAACCCTTTTCCTAAATTTAAACCAGTTCAAAATTCCTGTCCTTAGAATCCAATCACTTCGCTAGAGCCCCTCAGATTGGAATGGCCGAAGTAACCCTCACTGATTTATTTATCATTGCGTCCTTGAAGACTATTCTGTTGCGATTTTTGAGTAAAATGTGTTGGAATCTGACTATTGTTCTCCTGAACACTTCCAGGAAATCCAAAAGTAAAGTTTACCAAACAGTTGGCGATCTGATGCGACCAGTAGGATGTAAAAATCAGCAGGGAAACCTAATCGAAATATACAAGGGAAATCGACAGTGGTACGCTCTGATTACGAGTATATGGTAAAACCAATGTAGACCTGCTACCTACTCCCATGGCCCTGGTATTCAACGGTGGTGAGGCCCTGTGGTTAAATAGCCATCATCGAGGTAAGAAAAGAACTTACCGCTATATTCACACTTCTGACAGATTTGTCTAGTATTCGTTTTTTTTTCCTAGGTCCACTGTGTAGTTATTAATGTAGAAAAGTAGCGAGGTCACCAGCACTACTATCATAACTCATCGGGCCTCGTTAAGTCGCTGTTACTGTTCATTTTAACTAGTATCTTGTCCGCTATCACGGCAGGTGTGGTGGGCACTCCTAGGTACGTTACATTGTGATTTGTGCAGCAGTCCATCATTAATTGTACGTCAATATCGCCCCCAACATGCGATCACCGGTAGTTGTCGAAGAAACGGACCCCATGTCCACAAAGTCCGACAGCACCCAGGCGGAAACCACCAACGTGTGGACTTTGCTAAACCTGATGAACCGGACCCAGTACCTGGTCTTTGCCGCCATGTTTTTCGGCTGGTGTCTAGAAGGTATGGATTTCTATTTAGCTTCCATTACTCTCAGCGAAGTGGCCGACACCTTCGAAATTCCCATTTCCCGCATGACAGTGGCCACTACATTAACCTTAGCCATGCGACCAGTGGGCGCTTTACTGTTTGGAACCCTGGGTGACCGGTTCGGACGACGCTGGCCATTGGTAGCCAATGTAACAGTGTGCGGGTTGGTGAGCGTAGGTTCGGCCTTTGCGCCCAATTTTACCATTTTCGCCATTTTACGGTCCATCTTTGGGATTGCCATGGGAGGCGAGTGGGCCCTCAGTGCGTCCATGACCATGGAAAGTATTCCCAAGCCCTGCCACGGTCTGTTCTCAGGAATTCTCCATCAGGCCTCACCCTTGGGTCATATTTTCGCCGCCCTTCTTCACCTTTGCGTGTTTCCCAGTTTGGGATGGCGTCCTATATATTGGATTGCGGCTATTCCCACCCTCGTTATCACATTGATGAGAGTAATTATCCCGGAAAGTCCCGAATGGTTACGCCAACGTAACGAACGCCTGGTCCGCCAGGCACAAGAGGATGACCCGTCCGAAACCACCGGTTATTTTTCCTCACTGTGGCGCGATGTAATTCGTTATCGTAAAACGGCATTACATATGGTGGCTTTGCTGGCCTCCCTCGCGTTTGTGGCTCGCAGTCTTACCGATCTGTACCCCACGGTAATGAGGGTCCAACTGCAACTCCCCGTCAATGTTACCACCGCGGCATTAATTTCGCGTGATACTGGTACCATGTTGGGCGGCGTTATCTCCGGTTACCTCTCCCAGTACATCGGTCGTCGTACCGCCATGTTAGGGTCAGTAACGTTGGCCCTGGTATTTGTGCCCCTCTTTGCTATCCCTCAAGTCGGTTGGCAGGTTATCCTGGGCGCTATTCTCATTACTACTTTTATAGGTGGTTTCCACGGCGTGCTGGCTGTATTTCTTCACGAGTTGGGGCCGTCCGCCAACCGAGTTCTCTTTATGGGATTGACGACCCAATTCGCTAACCTTATTACCGGTGCAACCGCGCAAATTGAATCAACCCTAGCAGAGAAGTGGCCTCGTACGGCCAGGGGCACCATAAATTTTACTGCCATTATGGGAATTGTTATGTCCGTTTTTCTGTGCTTTACCTTGGTGCTACTATATTTTGTACAGGAAACTGCCCCAAAACGCGCCAAGGCTATTACTGAAAAAAAGTCCAAGTGTGAACCAAGCAAAACTGACAGCTATACGTCAGAATAGTACGTATTCGTCGGTTGTAGTCCATTGGAAATGACGCGCTGTCTTTATTGTTTTTTTTGCACCATAATAACCGTGCTTTATTTTATTTTATTTTATAATAATCCGTCGTTTATAGGCATAGCAAACAAGGTCGAACGTAGAGTAGCTACAGAAAAGTACCGCAGTTAGCTGGAACGAAAGCAGTTTGGATGGACCAGGTGCCGTCTTCGGGTTACCAATAGGGATTCATTAGCTGCTAATAGCTCTCCGCATACACTGCAGCATGCACCCGTTGGTTGAGTTATTCTTCTACCACGTCGTTTTCGTAATTGGATTAGTCGGTGTTTGGTCTGATGCATAATGACAGTGTTAAAATTAAAAAAATATCAGCCAGAAAAAAGGAGAGTTAATGTAACGATCCACGGACCTCGGACAAACATTGATATTACGAAAGTTGATGAATAAAATCATAATTTGCTGATCTTTGTGCGTGGCAGTTGCTATTCCTAACGTTAGCATTGACTCCGCCTCATAAGCTCGTCCACTCGTTTATGAAATAACAGCAAGGACTCTTTCATAACACGAACAGAGTTGAAAATGTAGCGACGAGTATAATCAGCATCGAAATCACCATTTCGTCATTACTTACCGTTAAATTTTCCGCATTACTAAGACTTTTCACAATCTGCGTAGCGCGTCTTTGGTGCTCCAGACGCTGAAAAGTATCCAATAAAAAGGGTTCCAGTTGATCCACCGACCAGGTTTCGGGAACGAGGGGTACCACCTGCAAGGGGTCCAAGGAACTCCCGTACCGGTTAAGCAAGTTATTCACCAATAATCCGGCGGTATCTTCGTCGGTCAGCCGTAAATAATATTTCAAAAGGGTTAGGAAATAGTGAGAGCGATCAGCATCCTGGGCCAAACCTTGGCAATAGATTTCTGCGGAAACGTAATCCTGTACTTTGAGTACCAAAGTTTTGATAACTTTTTCGTGCTCCCCGAGTTTACCGTACAGTATGGCGCATTCTGAATCCAGTCCAGGCTCACCCTGGACCCGTTCGAGTGTCTGGGGAACCGTGTAGTGATCAGATGTGAGTAAAAGCTTGGCCAGTTTATTCCGGGTGTAGGCCAGTGGAAGGTGTTCCTGGGATTGTAAAAATGTGGAAAAGGAGACGGGTCCCTCACGATGGCAAAGTTGTCGATAGGTATGGTGTAGTTGATCGTAGGCGGTGGCGGGTTCTGCCTCACTTTCCTCGATGCGCTGGTGTAGCTGAGTCAGATAGGCATTCACCAGTTGGTCATGGTATGCAGTCACGGTAGAATGGAGTTGGTATACCACATGTTCCAAGTAAACCACCATACCGGCCGGCCCGTGCGGTTGAAGTTGCTTTACAATATCGTCTACCGTTACACGAGGGGTTTGGTCAGTGGTAACTGCAACGTACAATTTTGCTCCCAGTGATTCGGAGCATCGCACCACAGAAGGAGCGTACCGGAGGGTAAGCGCCGATTGGTTTAGGGCTAGCAGATAATTGAATACTTCCTGCACCCCAGGAAATTTACTATCCTGATACGTGCCATCCAGTAATTTGGTTCCCATTTCCAGTGCCCGGTCGTCTAAACCGTGGGCTTGGTAGAGTTTAAACAGAGCATAATACTTGTGCATCTCTATTAAACGGGGCTCACACACCTCCCATTGGCAATACTGTCCACCAGACATTAAAACACTATACATTTTGTCCGACCGAGTTTTCAGGTAATGGACCAATAGAATCGTATTGGCCACCATCATATCTTCCTTGCCACCATGAAGCCACGCGTCCGGAGATTGTCGAAAATCTTCATTGACGAATTCCAGGTACCGTATAACCATATGATACGCATTACGTCGCAGAGTAGCGATAAATGTTTCACGTGCGACCGGATCATCATCATCATCATCATCATCACGATTGCCCCTGCTAGGCAGATGATTAGAAATCATATTATCGATCGCACCCAGTGGTCCATCGGTCTCTGCAGGGGTTACGTCGGCGGAAGCCGGGGATGTACCTACAGGGACAAGCGGGACGAGTTCGGGAAAAAACTGAACCAGAGTACGAGGATGTATCCGGCCCTGTTGAAATAACCTCAGGGCTTCATCGTATAGTGTCTTTCTAAAATAGATCAATCCTGCCCGTTGGTAAATGTAACGCAATTCCAACCCAGCGGTAGGGGAATCATAATGGTTTTGGATAGCGGTATCTATTTTAGCCAGGGCTTCTTCAACCCGTTGGTTATCAAGTAAGGCATCCACCTGCAAGAGGAGTGGCTGCAGCACCAACGCATACATTTCGTGAGCGCAGCACAGTACCAGCGGGACGTTTAGCGTATGTTTTTCGGTCAACACCGTAGTGGACGGAGACAACGGAGACGTGGCCACGGTACCTTCAAGCTTCCATAATAATGGAGCCTGAATGGTTAAGCAGTGTACGGAAGATATTGTGCGGGAATTGGCTTCGGCCGGAATGTCCACCACCTGCACCAACCGTTGGTCGATCACGCTGTATACTTCTACCACATTGGTCCGGGCCAGCGCTACGACGTAGGGGTATACAACTTGCACAGCACGCGGGTAACTATCCAGCGCGAGGGTACCTCGTACGGCGTCCCCTGTGGAACTCACGAATACACCCAACGCCGAACCGTTAACTCCCGAAGGGGTAATGATAAGAAACTCATTACACTGGATTGCCACAATCAGGGGGCGTTGCCAAGCGTCTGGTGATAGATTCGTGGGCATCACCGGGTAAACATCGTGGGGCCTTCGTAAGTCCAACAGGCTATAGGATTGGGGATCAGCCACGCACAATAATTCCTGCCATGCACACAAACGTAATACACCAGTAGCAAACGGAATTTCCTGGCGAATGGTAACAGTACGAAAAGTGACCGTCAGTACCTGAATCGTTCGTCGCTTGGCCACGTATAATGTTAAATGGGGTTCCACGTCAACCGCAGGGGATTGTTGGAAAGTCGACCCGCGGCCCTGATCAACCCCAAAACACAACACTCCCCGTAGGGGTGTAAACGATGTGGCCGTAACGGGGGCCAAATCAGGCAGGGAATAGTAACTTATGGTACTTTCGCAAAATACTAGTAATTTCTTAACCGCCGCCAACACCCGAAGATCCTCCACTCTGCCTTTACCGGACCCCACTGCAATACGTTGGATAAGCACAGGGGAAATCGCCTCGGGGGATTGACCATCGGGTGACGCGGGCGTAAGTTGTAGGTTTTCTGACCAGTAATGGTAAACCTGGCCGTCACTCGTACCCAAGTAAACGTTACTTTCCCAACATTCTACGCATTCCAACCGGGGTCCCCGTCTGTCTCGTCCTGGGGAATATCCAGGCGGGGACGAACCATTATGTGATAATGACAAGGGTGATGTGGAAAGTGCCGGTGAAGCCGTCACCGAGGAAGTACCGGTCGCTACCGAAAGAGTTTCCTGCGATACGGCTGAGGAATGTCGCCGAAATGAAGTGCGCGCCGCCATTTCACTCAGCAGGCGAGCCGCTCGGTTCCCCGGTGACCCCACCTGTAGCGGTGGAGTGACCTGAGTAGACGAACGAGCAACCGGTGAAGATGAAATGGAATCTGGACCGCCAGCAGCGGCGGTCCCACCTACGGCTTGGGGGGAAGGGGTGTTATGTGTGCTCCGTGTGCGCTGATGGGCGGATAACGGTGACCCACGGGATGGACCCGCTGGATGGCATTCTAGCGTGAGGTCCGTCAAGAGTGGTTGTAATTTAAACGGCTGAAACGTCATTTGTGCGCATTGAATATTACGAATAATAAATTAACATCTGCTTATACTGCGAGGGAGAAACAGGGAAAGTACATTGCTAATGCCCTGAAAATAACGTTAATATTGGTAGGTGGAGTCCTCCTGGGTGCATGGTGACGTTGTTCAGTACACCTGCGTTGCTCCACACTTGTTGGTAAAATAGCTGGGGGACAGTTCACCCAGTCTAAAGCAGTGGTGAAAGTGACGTCGAACAGTTCAACGGTCCCTTTTAATAGTACGGGATTGATTCATGCCCTGACTAGCTGTATTTCTATAGAATTTTGTCGATGGTGATAAACGATAGCATCAACACTGTAATGGAATTGAGTAGGATCACATATAAGAAATAATAAATTTAACGAGCAGATTAGTGTCTCAATATTTATTCGTATTGCATATGAGAAAATCAATCCTTTTGGGAGGAGGGAGTCCCCACTATTTAACTGATTAGCCCTAAGCAGCGGCTTGTAAAATCGTACAGATTCTGATGTGGGATGAATAGACGTCCCCTGTCAAATTGGTACGGTAGGACTTGTCACCGTAAGCTGGAAGGTTCCTTTCCTAGCCTTAGGTGACGAGAAAGGTTCATTGGGCCTGAATCAATCTGGATCGGGCCAGGTTGACGGATCCACTTGATCCGTTGGCTGGCCTCATCCGGGGATCTGTCCATTCCATTTTTCTCTCTGGCAGCGAAGGGAAATGGTTCACCGCCTCATCAAGAGGAAGGGGAAGGCATCATTGTGGGCTCCCTTTCTGGAATCTGTTGCAATAGCGTACGATGCTTTGCTTTACACACGTTCTATACGTGGGCAAGGCAAACCAAAACATACTAATACACTAGATCAAGTAATTATAGGGGTTACTAAACAGCGCACACGGCTAGCTACACATCGAATAATTTACCAACTCGAGTGGCCAACACAAGTAAGTTCTACTGTGATGATTTAATTTCTGAGCTCTCATTAGAGTTAACATACATGGCCCGCCTGATTAGAGCAGACCAACGAAGGTAGTTTGATAAATTGAGCCGCAAGTCAGGACAATGTTGAAATATCTGCCGAATATAGCGGAACCCCTTTATAAATTCACCACTGCGCGTGCACAACACCGCCAATGCGTTGAACGTGACAGGAGTGACGAGCTCGGCAAGATTGGCGTCAAAGACAGGCCCAGGTGTGGGCGTCACTGTTCCTACGAGAGATTTCTTGACCGATGACTGTTGAACGTCGGTTGGGACTTTAAGACTCAGTGCTTGTTCGAGAATGCCTACCCCGCATTGAAGATTGGTCATTTGCTCGGTTCGCATACACGCGATTAGAAGTGGTTCCAGCAGTGCCGAATCCAGACGTATCAACGGGGTCTGCGCTTTGTTTAATTGATTCATCACCATACGATTCTGTTGGTCCCGTACTAGATCCTGCCAGACGCCGTATGCTCGTTCGAACCGTTCGTCGGGTGTGGGCCCTTGAGGAGGTTCACTATCTTTCGAAGAATGGTCAAGTACAACCTGATCGGTATTACTCGGATGAGTCGCTTCAGGAGGCGTTTTGCCTTCACCGGGAGCTTTCTCGCTTGTCCGGTTGGTCTGCTTAGACTGACATAGATGTTTAATAACAATGGTGTACGTAATATGGTCTGGTGCACCGGAACCCGCCGCTGGCATTTCGTGAAACCTTTCGAGCAACATTGGTGTATCCCCGGCGTTGGAATAGACCTGAAGTAGCGCATTCACATGATGTAGCGAAGGAATAGTCGTATCTCTAAGTTTTTTAAATAAAAGCCTAGCAGTCTCCACGGTATGGGGTGAATCCGACCTCGCGCAGCACGTCAGTAGCAAGGTATAAGTTTGTGGATTGGGTTTCAAACCTCGCTTTTTTAGTTGGTTAAACAGTTTGAGCGCTCGATTTATCCCGCCCCGTTCCACACAGGCCTGGATCAAATGGTTCCATACCACCACAGTGTGTAAACGCTGTGGGGCATTCATTACGAGGGCAATGGCGTCGTCCGTTTTCTTCTTTGCGACTAGGCGGTCAACACGTTGGGCGAGTAAATAGGGGTCTTTTGGCATTTTGTACTCGATACTGGTTTTCGTCGGTAGGAAATGCGAGCTTGACTCCGGTGACGAATGAATAGTCCGGAGACAGGTCAGCCTTCGGGTCCAAAGGGAGCTTCCCCGTACAATGAACTGCGACATAATATAATGTGAAAATAGCAGCGAAAATCTCGAAAGGGAAAGCACTACAGCACACCGATTTATTACGAAATAAAACGAAGAGGAGCAAATGTCAAAAAATGGGTCAACTCCCAAAGCACAAGTACTTTTTTTTTTTTTTCTGAAATTTTTCTTCCATAGTAAATTGCTATCATGCACGCCGAAAAACGGATACGCTGATAAACCAATACTTGCCCATGGCATTGACTACTGTTTTATTGGTTATAACTAGCTGCAATGCGAAATAATTTTACACAGTCAGCGGTATTACGTTTGAGAAGGGTAGCCATCCATTACATACGTGTTGTGATGAAAACACGATTTGTGGTACCACGCACAGATGGTTGGTGTCAGTGAGTGACAGGCATGTACAGTAAGGAATAAAAAAACAGCAGAAGCACATAGTAATACGTATTAGTAGTTTACAATAGACAACAATCAATACACGACATATCAATCGAATACCGGTGCTTTTTAGCTGATGACACACATAGTTTATTGCTTGTCTATTTGGGTACCATCCCCCACTGCTAGTGCTTCATCTGTTACGATATTATTAAGATAGAGGTAAGTAATTATCCACAGCTCGCTCTAGAATGTAATCCTATATAAAAAACAAATAAATAATGATATTATTAACATACGACAAATCCTTTTTTTCCGTTATGCAAAGCTCGCCGCCATACCTCTCAAACACTATTCTTAAAACAAAATAATATTTCCTAGGGCCATGGTTTGGTTCGGTATTTACCCTTTACTTTCCACATCAAAAGTAGTTCAAGTCTACATACGGAATACACCAAAACGAGTGGGTTCGATAGGTGCATTAAACGACGCGGAAAGAGCCAACCCCAACACTTTACGAGTGTCCGCCGGATCAATCACCCCGTCGTCCCACAAACGAGCCGATGAAAAGTACGGATGACCTTCCGCTTCGTAGCGTTCCCGAAGGGGTAGTTTAAAAGCCTCTTCTTCCTTGGGATCCCAGTCGATACCCTTTTTGGCCAGCCCGTCTCGTTTGACTTGGGCTAGTACGTTGGCCGCTTGTTCACCTCCCATCACAGATATACGCGCGTTGGGCCACATCCACAGGAAACGGGGACTGTAAGCCCGTCCGCACATTCCATAGTTACCCGCACCAAAACTACCTCCGACGATCACCGTAAATTTCGGCACATTGCTGCAAGACACTGCGGTAACGAGTTTGGCCCCGTTTTTGGCAATACCACCGGCCTCGGCCGAGGAACCCACCATAAAACCGGTGATGTTTTGCAGGAACACCAATGGAATTCCTCGTTGGTTACACAGTTGGATAAAGTGAGCTCCCTTGAGCGCCGACTCAGAGAAGAGGATGCCGTTGTTGGCCACGATCCCCACTGGGTAACCATGGATCCGAGCAAATCCGGTGACCAACGTCGTGCCGTACAACTCCTTGAATTCGCTGAACTGGCTGCCATCTACGATACGGGAAATCACATTACGAATGTCCAAGGGTTTCTTCAGGTTATCACCGACAATACCGGCCAGATCAACGGTGGGGTACAATGGCTCCACGGACGGACGCACGGTCACGGGTAACTTCTTTTCGTAATTTAAATTCCCCACCACGCGACGGGTCAACACCAGGGCGTGTTCGTCGGAAGTCGCGTAATGGTCAGTAACACCCGAAGTACGACAATGCAGATCGGCCCCTCCCAGTTCTTCGGCAGTGACTACTTCACCGGTAGCAGCTTTCACCAGCGGAGGCCCACCCAAGAAGATAGTCCCCTGTTTACGCGCAATGATGCTTTCGTCAGCCATGGCGGGCACATAGGCACCACCAGCAGTACACGATCCCATCACTACAGCCACCTGGGGAATCCCCATAGCCGACATGGTCGCTTGGTTATAAAAAATACGTCCAAAGTGTTCACGATCTGGGAACACGTCGGCTTGACGCGGCAGATTCGCACCACCGGAATCCACCAGATAAACGCAGGGCAAGCGGTTTTCCCGGGCAATTTCCTGGGCCCGCAGATGTTTCTTCACGGTAATGGGAAAATAGGTTCCTCCCTTCACCGTGGGATCGTTGGCTACAACCATACATTCGATTCCTTTGATACGACCAATACCGGTGATTAGCCCCCCACATGGCACATCCACATCGTACAACTTGTGTCCAGCCAACTGCGAAAGTTCTAAAAAGGGGGAACCAGAATCTAGTAACTGCGTTACCCGGTCGCGTGGGAGCAACTTGCCGCGGCCCAAGTGACGTTTACAGGATTCCTCACCGCCACCCAGCTGGACCTTACCAATGTCTTCTTTTAACTGGTTTACCAGTGCTTTCATACGCTCAGCATTTTCCTAGATTATTCCCCCCCCAGGGACCGTGCATATTTCCATAATAAACATAATCGAATCGTTAGTCACCATGAAGAACCCCCTCCCTCCACCATCATATCGCAATGTACTCTGATAAAATTTAAAAATATAACCTCCCAAGTAGTTCCTTTGAAAAAAGGGGAACATTGAACAATAGTAGCTTTCCACCTGTGATAATTCTATCGAAATGTAGATGTAGACTAGCCTTCCACTGCTACAACACCTCTGCCAGAATCCAAAGAAAAAAAACCTCTTGATGAGTCCGTGCGACTGGGAAACCATTCACATTCATACTCTCTCTTTCTCTCCTGGTTATGGGAGCTTAGCACGAGAGAACTCGAGATTTTAAATAGTAGGGAATAGCAATAACAAGGGTGGGGTAGCACTTACTTTAAACTCAGGTGATGCATCATTGACGGTGTTGGGCAGCACGGTGCTCTGGTCTTCGAATGTGATGTGGGTAAAACGCCGGATAAACCTAGACGTGACTGTCAAACGAGACCATTGGGTGGGTCCAAACCTGGACCACGCGCTGGGCAAGTGTCCAGTTGGACGGAGACGGTAAAGGTAAGAGGCCATGGGTCGCTGTAGCATCTATTGTAGTGCACGGTATAAAAAACGACAGTTGAGTATAAATAAATGTTACAAGAGGAATGAAAGAATGGAAAGCGGAGAAGGGGGAGAGCTGGTGGCAGTACCTAAAGGGATCTTTGAGGACAGTGGTAATACAAAGGTAGTATGACTGCTATTTTACAAGTGGTAAGGGAACAAGTGGTGTTTGGTGGAATGCTTCAGGTGTGTCCTTCCCACGCTCGGTAAGGACAAGGCCAATAGTAACCTCGAAACGAAACCTGTTTAACATGGGAAAATGCACGTTTCCTATGTATGAAAATGGTCCCATGGGGAGGGGCTGGGTTTTTGGATTAAGTTGGGAGTATGGGTACTTCTTTTTTCGCCTATATAGCGATTCAGAAAAAAAAATTGCTGGCATTAATGGTTAGTACGCCACCATAAATGTCAGTGGAAAGTTGTTCACCCCCAGTTAGCTACCTTTATCATGGATACTAATAATTATACGTCGATGCTACTTCGGAGTAGAAGGTAAATAGGAAAACCTGCTCGCGTGTGAAAGGGACAACTCGAACGCATAGGTTTTCCTATTTACCAAACATTCGACGAAAGGAGGCTTTCCGAAATAGTCACGTGATATACTTCGACCTACAATCGGCAGATTTAATTTTTAAAAAAAAAATCACCCGTATGTTTTACCCTGTGGTTTCATAGTCACGGCTTACCACTTGGTGTAGTCCTCACTCATTCCTTTGCACATTTTTCATCTTCCTTTTGTAATAGTGATATACTCGTCTGTGCCCCTTCAATTGTCATCCTTCCTGGTCCATTATTGCTGGTAATTCTACATACAAATTATATCCACTTTGGTCGGTCACGACTTTCCAAACCCACCCATACTTTCCAGTGCGGCTATTTCACACCCTGTTCCACCGTTTTACCCAAACGCAAGGCCCTACCATGGAGGCCATTATTACCGAAGCTGAACGCCTGGCTGAGAAGCAAAAGACCAATGACGCCCTAGTTCGGACCTTGTTGGACCAGGTGGTGGACCAAATCACAGCTTTCCAAGCCAAAACCCGAGAAAACACAGCGAGTGTGCCTTCCCTCATGGACGTCGTCAAAATCCAGTCCCAGCTAAAAACCCTTGTTCCTAAAATCATTGAAAAACACAAGGAATTTTATAATAACATTAGCAAGCACGGTAAAGCGATTGACAAGGTAAGTAAGACTGCATCGGCTAGGCCCTTGCACTATACATTTGGTCTGTGGTAATGTCTTTTGTTTACTTTTTCTTATACTTTGGTTTAAAGCGTGGTATGCACCCTACAGTTCTTCTCGGCTGAGTCGTATGGTTATACAACCTGAAATTCTGGGCCTAGCAATAGACTGACGTGCGACAGGTGAATTACCTCAGATAAAATGAAAGAGTATAACTCTAGGGGGGTGGAAATACACGACGTGTACCCTATACTATTGTTCATGGACTTAAAATATGTATATTATGCATCTGTATCATTATTTTCACTTGGTTTTCTTGTTGCGTGTTCCGTTATACCTCTAGGCTTTTAAAGTGACTCTAGGCGATTTTTCGGGATCCAAAACCTTTGAGAGCGATGACAAACTAGTGGTGACCAGTATTGCGCTGGAATTCATTCGCCAGGGTGAATTTGAACTCTGTGACCAGCTCTTGTCGGAAGCGGGACTTGAAATTCCGCCCCAGATTCAACAGGGCTTTCAGGACATGTTCAAATATATCGAATTTATTCGTCAGCGCAATGTACAACCTGTCCTGACTTGGGTACATGAAAACCGAGAAGCACTTGG
>JAOPJG010001018.1:0-13827 GCA_027478255.1 Dispira simplex | reverse complement strand
GTAACCAATAGGGTTTTGTAAGAGGCCCATTCAATGCTGGCGGATTTATCTCTATATAGTCGAAAAAATATCACCCAAATGGCTATTCTGTCTACCCATCGCCAGTTTGTATGACTAGTGAGGTGCAGCAGCAACAAAAGGGGATATAAAATAGGAAATATGAGGTGATAACATTAGTACTCGACATAAATGACATAAAAAACCACATAACAATCGAAATAAATGACATCAGTTGACAGATGTCAACTCAATTTGGGGAAAGTACCCGTCAAAACTCCGGGACATATGCAAAAAATGGTCCGATCAGAAAAAGGATAACAGATTCGAACTCAGCAGCTCGAGAGCATTAAAATGGATAGTAACATGTCTAGGGTCGATGACATGCATAAATGTCCGATCACATGCATGACGATGCATAAAACCGCAGGTAACGTTGAATTTGGGCATAAAACGTTTAAAGGACATAACTAGGGTAAAGGACAACGTGTATAACCATCTGATCACGTGCATGATGATGCCTAACTCGAGATTATGGTTAAATATGGTCAAGAAAAATCGTAAGGAACAATCCAGGGTGTATCTGACGTAATATGCCTGACCTGTACGTTCATGCCTACCCTGCATTTCGATGCCTATTCATGGGTACACGATGGGACTACCCAGGACATCAATATTGGGGTCTACCCCTCTTCAATGGCCTAGGAGTACTACCGCCATTTGGAGTAGTGCCTCCTGGCACTACAGTACTTACATAGTGTTTATATGTCTTATGTCATTAGTATTAGCTCAATCCAATGTTTATTAAATGCTATTAGTTTACCCAATTCCCAACAAATAATAACATAAACTGAGACTTATTTATTTATTTGGTTCTAAACAAGAGAAAAACTAAGCTGGAGTTCCACAGTTGTCAGGGATCAACAGTTATATAAGTCAATGGTACAGGGTCTCCGATGACATCATACCCTAGAAACTACAAGGTTAATCATTAGTCACAGTAGACATCAACGGAGATCAAAAGAAAAGTGGAGAGGTCTAGGTAGACATAACAGTCTGAACCTGAATGGGGTACCTAATTAATTGTTCGGGATCTCCAGCAGGTAAGTGAAGAATGTAGAGTTGTAAGCGGTAATATCTAAATAGTATCCTCCTTTCAATTCGAGTGGAAGGCCAGGAACTTGTGGGATCAGTACTCTTGACTATTCAAAGCAGAAAGTAGGAAATAAAATAAGTTGGGAAGTCGAATACCACTTGATTAACAATATGGATAGTTTTTTTTCGACTATATAGCGAAAAATCCGCCGAAGTTGAATGGGTCTCTCACAAAATCTTATTGGCTATGTTGAGGTTGGTACATTTTTTGCTTCAAATCTCTATATAGTTGAAAAAAAAATCACCCATATATCTCATGACACGGCCTTGTTTATTTCTTACACTTAAATTCACCTGCTGTTATTTTTTTACTGAATGTACCCCCCCCCCTATCTACTCAGGCCAGTGTCTTTGTTTTTTTTTCATCGTGCTCACCAACTTCATTCTCTCCTCATTTTGAACATGTCTAAACCGCGAACACCGAGTTCATCATCGTTTTTGGATAGTCTCCCCACATTATTTCGCAGTCGTACCCGCACTTCCTCACATGGCGAAAGCGTAACACGGTGGTTATCTGGTCGGTCCCGAACAGTTTCTGTAGACGACTTGAATGTTCAACCACGGACCTCACGTACCATGAGCACTGGTAGTCAATATTACTGGGATCGCCTGTTACCTCTGGCCAACTCCAGTGACCCAGAGTCACCCGCTGACTCTAACCCACAGGATGTTTATCCGCGGTTACAAGAGGCGACTGTTCAAGTGACTGGTACTGTCGGTCGTCTGATACAGAGCGAAATATCGTGTAAGTGGATAGCGGTGTATTTTTGTTTAGCTTATCAAGTGTTCTCTTAAATGGAAAATAGGTCGCGTGGGGGGAGTCCACATTCCCTAACTTCTATATTTACGACACTAACTACCGTGGATAACATATATACCTTCTTTCATCTTGGCGAGGGGTTGATCTGGTTTATCGTACCCACTCTTCTTGCAGCCGTCAAGGATGACGTCCAATTGCTCGAAGACATTAACCTGGTCACCAAAGCCAAGTACAACGACCTCTCCGTGACGGTACAAGAGCTCTTTACGGCCGCTTCCCAGGTAGAAGCCATGTACGCTGACATAGATGGATATCTGGACCAAGCGGAGGAAGTTTGCGACAAAATTGACGACCTCGCAGTAATGGCTTACCAACTGGACTCCTGCGCGGGACAACTAGGTAAGTCTAGGAAACCCACTCATACGGCACGGGGATTAACAAGCCTCAATCTTATATCAATTTCAGTTACAAGCGTGTTTGTCCAGGGTCCATCAGTTCATATATATATATTAATATTTTCGTACTCATTGCTAAATTTATTGGTGATAATATCCAACTTGTGACTGTTTTCAATATTCTCTTTCTATTGTTCATTGACACTATTAACATCCATTTTGGTGTCCATAGAGCATAAATTTCAGCGTTTGCAAAGTATGAATTGATAAATGATTACCACAGCTGCTTTTAGCTGTGAGTGTGACCCCAATTTCTTTAAACTGCTACCTAATTTTCCACATGTTTATTCTTTCAGAAGGACGAATGTATCCCTTGTGTAACAGCTATAATAACGAGTGTAAGGAAACGGCAGGTAGGAAGTAAATAATTGAGGTTTCGCATGAATTACAAAGCTATACCACTGGCCACACTATATAAAAATAAAGTCATCTGCTGAAGGGTTTTTTTGAACGTATTTCTCGGCATATAAAGTCTGCGACAGCACAAAACAATCTACTACTATACCTGTAATACAATGGCTCTCAGCTTTATTGTAAAGACCAGACAGTCGTCTGAGACAAACACATACTCATCACAAGCAGCACATTGCAAGTAAAGGGGTTCCGGGAGGAATAATTGAGTGGGGCACGTTACGTTCTTAACCTCAACAAGTCGTGAAAGGTTGAACAAAAAAATCAAACCAGAACGAATAATGTAAAAGGGTATCCCCCTATTAACTAATTTAATTTCCAATACCGTAGCCGAACAATCGAGACCAGAAAGTGATCCAAAGAAACAGGACACCTTCACCACAATGGAAAATGTAACTTCGAATTACATTTTTATTCGGCAGTTTCGACGGGGGCAGCGGTGGCACGCGAGTAGATCACCTGCGAGCTGTGAGCCGACACGAGACGAATGACACCCTCCGATTCGAGTTCGCGAAGAGCGGCACGAGCCAGTGAGGCGTTAATGCGGAGACGGTCGACGAGCACGGACAAGGTAATGAGCTTGTAGGCGGGCACCTCCTTTCTCAGTTTGTCCAGGGTGGCTTGGTCAAAGGTGACGCTGTTGTTGGCCTTGTCCTTGACCTTCCCTTTGGACCACTTCTTCTTCTTGTTCTTGCCTCCAGAACTTTTTCCGGCAACGTCTTTCTTCGCCTGTTCGGTTCAACATCGCATGATAAGGTTATCGAATGAACCAATAAGATGGTGGATGGATGGATGGATAAGTAGAAAAGTCGCAAGGAATGGAAAGAGTGAGTTTGAACAGGGTGCATAAAAACGTACAATATCACATAATGAAGGTTAGCAATCTACAACGATTCCCAAAGGAGTAACTGAAACGAGGTCACTGACTGGTCTCCATCTAGTGAGAGCGCGGATACCAGGTCTTTCGATTGTTTTCTGTTCACTTCAAGCAGGTGGATGGATGGATGGATAGTCGACTGGAGGTAAGGTGGCCAAAAACATCGCTAGTTGCAGCTATCCGCTGACCCTCTAGGGCTTAAATGGAGTGGAATATCGGCATCGGTCTAGCCTACGACGTCAGCTACGTAACCGTAAATACTACGTACCATTTTGTGATAATGTAACTAGAAGAGTTGGAAATGTTACAATGGAAAGAGAGAGAGCTATACTTTGCCCCATCTCCTATTTACTTATACACCACATCGACTCGGCTTTTCTCCTGACCTAATCCAATGGACAAGGGATGAAATGATCACGTGATAATGCAGCGCTAGTAGGGTGTTATTATCTCGCTTTCGGTAACACAGGGCGAATGAGAGTACCAGATGGGAGCAATATCTCCGAGTAGATTCCCCCATGACTTCACTCCGCAATAATGATTGCATCGATAAGCACCATTTCTTGAATAAAAGCTTCACAATGACAAATATGTCATCTTATATTACTAACGTTTATTAACACGGTAATAAAAAAAATGAAACATACCAAAAAAAATTACAAAATAGGTCGTCACAATTGACTATGCTAAACTGTTGTGATAATCGATCATGACATATTAAACCAGATTGGTGGTATTGTCACTTGGTTGGTCAGCTTCTTTAGATAGTATATGAGCCGGAATGGCCACCAGAGTAAGCGTGTCTACTTGGCCTTGCCCCGTTTCCACTCGGTCACCTAGTATAGCAGTCAAAAACGAAGAGTGAGAGCCACATGGATTATTTGATTAGTGAATTGTATCAGCACAATGGCAGAGTTCGAACAGGCCAGCAAGACTTTTTCAAAAATAAATAATAAACAATTTAATCAGTTGCCAAAGGTAGCCCATACCATCGTAGGGTCTCTCCCAATAGATGGATTCATTTTGTAAATTGTCCTAAACTTACCGATGGTGCGCACGTTATCAAACACGCTGGCCCAGTTGGACATAATTTGGCCCATTACTTCAACCATTCAAACAAAACGTGGAAAAATAGTAAGGTACGTTAGCGATGGCAATATTTTAAAAAAATGGGAATCTGTCTCGCTTATTAAACAACGCAATGTCAAAGTCGACCCAGTTCGGTTGTTGCTAGTGTCCATGTCCATTAGATATCGCCCTGCACGACTTACCTTCCAAATGCTCTATTATCTTGTCCAACTCAGCATTCAGTGCACCGGTTGAGTCCCGTACACGACGGGAGAGGTCACACAGATGTGTTAGTTGTTGGCATTCGCGGAGTTTACTTTGTAGGACTTCCCCTTGGACGTAGCTGGGATGCATGGCTAGGGATAGTAGTGGGTACCAATGGATTCGAACGAAGCAACGTAAAAAGGAAGGCGGAGCGGAGCATACATGCGAATGGTTTCGTAATTCTCAAGGGTTGTTTTCGCCCAAGTAAAGTGATATAATGCACTATGCGATTAAAACAAGAAACAGAAGCAAACGAAAGATGAAAACAAACATAGCAAATTTTTGGTCTAGAGTGAACTGTCCACGAAAAAGTAAAACAAGCCAGCTCGTTACCGTGAGTAATGTTCGGCCATGCCTGGACACCATGAACGAAACGACAAGTCCTCTTCTTACTGGCACTACCGTCTTTTACTTGGATTGAACAATTCCCGCTAATCGCCAACATCGTGCTTTCTTTCCTTGTTTGTGCTTTATTCTAATAGGAGCTAGATAATTCGCACTCATTACGATAATTTAGATTTTGTTGTTCAATTGCTTTTTCCACGCACCTTGGTAAATCGGTGCTAATCTTACATTTGCTTCGACGACCTACCAATCAAACCCAATTTTGACCACCGACGTCACTGCTATCGAATTACCCATCCTTGACAGTAGTATTTCACAGTAACCATGGGTAAACGAAACGTTCCAAAATCCAAAATTCACATTCTCAGGGGCAACCCCACAGCACCCAAGAACTTTGTCGACAACATACTCCTTTCCCATGTCTTCAACTTTGCCCTGGAGTGGTCGTTGCTAGTCCATAACGACGACCCATTGTCATGGTGTCGACAGCATCTTACCCTTCCTCAGGCCTATTATTACAAGGTCGAGACGACACTAGGGCAACTATTCACCACCTCATTTATCAGCCAACATGTCCATAGCGGAAAGCTTCTGGCCCTTACCCAAGATACTCGCATCGATTGTCACAACACAGTCGCACTGTTGCCCTCGGGTTGTCTAGTGTTAGTACTGACGAAAGATACGTATGAATCCTGTGGTATGGTGGGTCAACCGTCAGCATTTGGTGATAAAGGTCAGCGATTCGTAGTACGGTTAGATTTGACCAGCGACGAGATGCAACCCGGTCGGGCCCAATACGAACGAATGCAATGGTCGTTTAGGAACTGTTTGGCGGACCGATTTTCCATGTTAGTAGCGGCTTCAGACCCCGATACTGGTGAATCATTACCAGTCGAGTTTCCCTCGGAGTGTGCGGTGAAGTCAGAGTTGATTCAGCTCGAATGGACCAGTTATCAGAATATTCCTGTGCCAGCTGTATCCAACATTATTCCTAACCAGTCTTCTCGGCGCCCGGAGAATGAGTGGGAAGACGCCTCGTTGGAGTTATACGAATGGTTAGGAATGGTCGGTGTTGATACTCACCAGGTCACACCTACCGTCACCTATGATACCTTCCCATCCCAGTACTCGACGCCTAAGCCCAATCATCCGGGTTCTCACGCTACATTGACAGTACGCGGGTTTCTCACTCCGCACTACATCCACCGGTTGTTCTCGCAATTACGACAACTTGCTGATGCTTATGCTGACACCATGTCCTCCTATCACCATTCTCCATGGGGTGCACTAAGTGTATGGGGTTTCCGTGATTCCCCTACTTCGTTTGGCAACAAAGAGCACGGTTACTTGACGTCGGGTGAAAACGACTATACACTGATCTATTGGCCTTCGAACCATTGTCTAGGGTTTTTGGTGTGTGGTGGTTACGATGAATATGCTTGACATAACTTTGGAATGAATGAACTTGAGCAGATTCTTTCACTACGCTAGTCGTGCTAAGTGGGGTGATCCTTGTTCACATATTCGTGTGGTTATTTTTTTTAGTTGTTTTCTTAATAATTTCCCAAAGTAAATGCACTCCTAGCCGTACTCACCTGGAGCTGTGCCTCGATGCATGTCTACACATCACTCTATTCGGTCTAGACTGCAATATTTCTTGTTAATTCATTGGGTTTTCCACGTATCGGATGGCGAAATCCCTCGTCATTTCCGGGTTAATACAATGTACAAGTAACAACTTATAGATATAAATATCCATTCACAATCACCCCTATATTACACCAATCATGCAAGTGTGCATGGGATAGTAAAATTTTGGACGTTCGACAGGAATAGCTGACTATTGAAACCAATGGAGGTGTGGACATTTCCAGAAAGGCATGGTCAACCCTTGTCTACTACCAGCATAGTGAGTCACCTCACAATGTGTGTGAATTGTATTATCCCTGGGACCATTAACTATCTTCTCTCAGGAGAGGGGGGAAGGAAGGGGAACATCAAGGCAAATCTATGCAGAGAAATTTTTTATAGAAGTGAATAGGAGGGGGGACTGTATCACACCTAAACGAATACCCATAACCCAAAAAGTCCACAGGGGATTAATCACGTGATATAGTATTTTAGACCCTGATTGTGGAGAGTATGGACAGTGACCTGGCCAGCCTACTGTCGCACAGTTAAACAATCAAGGTGGTGATTTTCTATGGTACTTTATGTGTCTTAGTAGCTGTTTGGTAATTTGTAGGATAGAAGGTGTAGCTTTTTTTTTCTTCTTTAAGTTTTAGTCGTTCACACAGGGTTTCCCCCGCACCTTGTTTGTCTAATTTTACCAGCCGGGGGGAAGCGATATACCCGGGGAACGCAGGTCTTTCGTATAAGCCCAAAATAGCTATGGCTGTCCCACCTTCGCTATCTCACATTGGCCTTCTCCATAATACCAACGACGACGACGATGACATTCGTTTCGAGGATCTTTTACCGGCCTCGGAGGAATGCTTCCAGTTGGCCGCGGAAACCCCCGATATGGGGCTGCTCATGGCCATCGATACTCCGCTGCCCCTGTCTCCCCTCGGGGTCGGCACTGTGGAATCACATCCCGAGGAATTGCTCACCCCATCAAAGAGACATCCCGTTCACCTAGGACTGGACCTACCTTCAGGGACGCTACATATACCTCAGGATAAGCAACCATGGCCGCGGCTTAAGGAAGAGGAAGAATACTCTGTGAAGCGCAAAGAAAGCCTCGAGTTTTTTCGACGGCTGGAGCAGGAAGGCGACGGGAACGCCCTGGGTGAAATATTCCTATCCCCGCGACATAGTATTCGGTCGATGGTCTCCCTTATTCCTTCGGAACAGCAACTGCAGACCCCGATTCGGTCCTCCATCCTGAGCTTTACACAGGGTATAAAAGACGACCCGTCGGAATCTGGTGCCTTTGAGCCCGTATCCCCTACGTTGGGGCAACTCCACCAACACCAGATGCCCGATGTGTCCCCGTCTTCGGACAAGAGTCCGTTTGTGCAAACCAATGTTAAGATGGCTGCACCTACAGCTCTGTTTCTGCCCACGCCAAAGGTTTCATCTCTCGAGCCTTCTTGGATACCAGATTTACCGGCACTGTTCCCGGCCAAGCCTAACCCAACCCCGTCCCGGTTCGTGGGACATATCTTCTCCGTTATCGACGGTACCTTGCCCATTGGTAGACGAACTATTGTGTTGAAGAAAAGAGACCAGGTAGCACCCATGACTTTGTCGGTGATGCTGTCCCCACCTATGGATACCTTGGACGACGCTTCGCAAATTTTGTTTTCTCCGGATGAACCCACTCGTATGCCTGCGCGCCCGATTATTGATTTACTCTCTAGCCGTGCCCCGGCTTTCTTCAAAGTGTTCGCTAGACCCAACCGTTCCATTCGTACTCATAGTTGCAGAAAAATGTCGTTTAAATCGCCCACTTCCCCCACTCGGCTTTGTCCACCGGCGGCGAACCATCGTATTTTCAAGCCCATGGTGATGTCCAAACCGACCGTGTCATTTTCCTTTACTGATCCCCTACCTCCAGCCGACCCCGGGGTCCAATGCCTCAATGTACGACGTTTGATTAATGCTTACGTGCGGGCCAAGTACGGCTACCCTAGGAAACTTCCACCGGCTCCGCTGCGTTCGTACCTTAAACCTACTCGTCCCTTGCTGGATCTCCCGGGTGGAGCTTCACCGCGGTTTTCTATCCCTTCCCCGTCCCCATCCCTCTCACCTGCCTGGGCTTCACCACTCTTCGAACCTATACACTCACCCGTGGACACTTTCCACGACGATATGGAGAGTGGACCTTACCAACCCACGGATTTGTCACGCTTTCTCCCCCACCATAACTCCTACACATCTATGGACCTCGACCTCTCGACACCTGTCCAAGGGGATCAATCGATGAGCCCGTTGCCCTTGTCTCCCGGGGAACCCGTACCCGATGGATTTGTCGCCAGTTCTTGGTTGCCTCCACCGGCAGGAGTGCTTAGAGCCCCGTCTCCTTTGGGCGTGTCTCCTACACTGACCTACCATGGTGGTCACTCATCTACAGGTGACAATGCGAAGTATAGGACTCGAGTGGTTAACAAGGGAGATGCCTCTCTGTCCATGCCAACCATGGGTAAATTAGTGCACCATTCGTCTGGTGTAGACCCTGCCAGCTCGCCGCGAAATTCGGGGGTGAGAACTGCCTCTCTAGCTACGCCACGTAGCTTAGCACTACCTACTTCCCGACTGGCCCTCCCCTCCTTGGGTGTCTCGAATCAGCTGGCTAAAATTCCACGTCGTTTCCAACGGGCAGCTAGCGGAATTCCTATCCCAGGGTATGTATCACGAAGCAACATACCGTCGGCCGTTGGAACCGGTCGCACCCGGCCGTTACCACGCCCCCTGTCATTAATGGTACCACCCGTTACACCTCGGGAAACTGACCAGGAACCAACTCGACCGGTTACCTCACTAGGGTACCAAAGGCTACCATCCTACGGGGCGAGTATCGGGCAACGGTTGACGTCCGTGGCACCTTCCCCGCTGGGCCCTAATGCCAATCCTAGTGGTGTTTCCATCCCTCAGGATCGACCACGCCCCACTGGTACCACCAGGACACTGGAACGTATATCACCACGGTTGATGCCCAAACGGTTTTCCTCGTTACCACGGTCTGCCCTGGCCAAACCCACAGATGGGGCTTACCAGCGTCGGATCTCGGTGGGTAATGTATTCACCCAACTGGCTCCCGTCCGGCCAACGTCCGTATCCCCTCAACTTTCTCCGTCATTACTTCCTCGACCAGTTACGTGTACTCCCGACACTTCCCGTTCGGGTGGGATATCTCCCATCCCACAACGTTTGTCATCACTAGGGGACCGCAGTAGTAAAGCTCGATTACCTCACCGGAACTCTATCAGCACTCAGGAACTGCGTTGTTCCCCAGAACGACGAGGTATCAGTCATTCGACCACTATGACTCGGACCACGCCGCCTAATCGTAGATCATTGGTGAGTACCCAAGGAGTGTATCAGTCACCGGGAAAGGACGTGTCAGTCAGCGTGGCATCGACCAAACCATGTAAACGAAATTCTAGGATATTGGTAAAATCATCTGGCGCCACTTCGCCTGCTGCCAAACACAGTCTTTCCACGCCCGGTACTCTCGGTGCACCGCCGGTCAAACGTCTCCATCGGCTTTCTTCAACCCTGGATTCACCAGCAGTTGGTTCAAGGTCGCCCACCGATATTCCCCAACCCCGTTCGGCTTTTCCTACTCGCTCCAGGACCGTATTGAACGGTAACCACTATGTTCCATCCACCACCATACGTAAAGGAAACGGATCGACATCCTATTCTAACAACAAGGAGCACCAAAATAACTCACCACGTCTACCGAAAACCCGGCGGGCGTTGCAAGGCGCACTCAAGAAGCTCGCCAGTCCTTTCCACAATATTTTGCCACCAAATCAACCCACGGTAAAGCTAGGCAATCAGTCGACCCTATCCACTTCCTTTCATATGACCACCTCGACGATGTGGGACGACTCACAGGATGGGGGAGTTGCCCTTTCTCCTACGTCCATCCATTTCACGGTATCCCAGGGTACCCGTGGTTCTTTTGACGACTTTTATCGCCACTATTCCGCCACGAAATCACAGCGTTCCCCTCAGGGTGAAGATGATATGGCATTACCTTTGAAGTCGATGGAGTCCCCTAGTAATTCCTCAGTAACATCCCAACATCAGTCTCCGGTGGTGCGTCGTATGAATTTGCTCAAGAAATTTAAATCCATCTTGTAATCGTTTACCACGCTCGTTTCTTTCCACCTCTCTCCATTATTTACTTTGCCGTAATTGTCACATATACGGCTTGAATCGGATATACATATCCCTTATATGTCATAAACTGGCTGATGTCATAATATATCGGGGAAGAAAGTGATTTTTTTTACGTGATGATTAATTTTATATTTCACAGACACATGTTCGTAAGCATACCATTTTTATTGTACCATAATCATTTGCCTTGGTAAAGCTGGACATCATTGCCAAGCAACGGTGTCAGGAGCGAGTTAACAACAATTGGGTGATTTTTTTTGACTATATAGAGATTTGGTGCAAAAAAAATGTACCAACTGAAGTATTACCAATAGGATTTTGTGAGAGACCCATTCAACTTAGACGGATTCATCCCTATATAGACAAAAAAAACTACCCATATGGATAGCTTTTTTTCGACTATATAGCGAAAAATCCGCCGAAGTTGAATGGGTCTTTCACAAAATCTTATTGGCTATGTTGAGGTTGGTACATTTTTTGCTCCAAATCTCTATATAGTTGAAAAAAAATCACCCATATGGATTTTTTAAACTTTATGAGCAAATGATACGATATATAAAAATAAATTATTGGAAAACAAAGGACATTTGTGAAATCCTTTAAACGAATTCGATCGTTAAATCGGATATCAGGGGTCATGTCTTATAAGTTACGTTCACGATAAAGAAAGGATGTCGACTCTACACCAGCTACTGATACTTCTCCAACAGGGCTGTTCGAAGGGGGGCCCAATACCAACCAGGGGCTTCATGTCTGAATAGATTGTATTTATTATTAATAAGGTTGCTAGCACTATTAAGGAGAGAGCCTAACATAGAATTGTAAAGGGAACATAAACAAACTTAAACTTCATAGATGGATGGATGGGTATGCTATTATCGTAATGTAGCAACCTGCTAACGAAAAGTTGCTACATTAGATAGTAACAGCTACCGACCTGAAAGTTTTAGCACCCGGTATAAAATTGATGTAGGATGTCACATACACACAAACAACCAGCTTAATAAAATCAACTTAAAAACGGAAAAAGATCAATGTAATCATAATACTACCCTCCTGTATCTCTGCGCGCAGGTGTTTATATACTCCAACTGTAGGCAGCATAGTTATTCCAGTAGGGGTAACAGTTGTCGATTTACCGTCGATCGGTTTTGGTCCACTATAGTTATTTGGGACCCAGAATCGATACCCAAGAGAAATTAAAAAATAGGTAAAGGGTGCTAAATCCGAGTCTTCTAGTGCACCATCTAGTTGCTACTACCCGTACTTGCTACTGCCGTTACTGCGCCTACCGTACCTACAGTTGCCGCAGTTCCTCCAACAACAACCATTGCCTTTCGCGGATTTGTGTGTGTGGATCCAGCGAGGGGTGGTCCAGGGGGACGACCTTGCTGACTCAGCTGATAAGGAGGCGGGGGAGGTCCTCCAGGGGTTGAGTCCACAAGCCTATCATTCGAATGTTGTCGATAACTAGGAAGCTGGTCTCCGGACCTACTTATTGAATACGGTGGCGGGGGTGTGTTGGGAGTGGCTCTTACAGGTGGCGTTGTACTTGCTGGCTTTTTCTTGACTAGTCTCTCCAATACTCTGGCAATAAGATTTCGACGGTAGAGTTTCACCTGAGGAGTTCCTGCTTGGGAATCCAGTGGAAGTGATCCAGGGGCAGCAGTTGGTTGAGGTAGAGCATAGCAATATACCAAGCTAGTAAATAGTACCAACTGTAGTGCTAATGTCCAACGCATGGTGATGGAAGTTTCGGAGAGAACGACAGGCGCAGTAAAAGAAGTTGGATACGTTTAAAAAATCACCTTATATCAGTAGAAAATACCAAGCTGCGTGTTGCCAAAAGAAAAGTATTGATGAAAGCGACGGAAGGTACAACACAACGATAAGGCCGAGGGGGGAGGACTGGAGTATTTATAAGATCAGGATTAGCCCACCCTGGTTTTTGTTGCGCCACCATAAACGGATTATCCCTTCCCCAATGGCCAATGCGCGATGAGCCCACCTGGAAAAAAAGAAGTGATGAAACCAGGGTGAATTCGGACGTATCTTTTTAACTCCACTTGAAATCATAACATTAATTAGGACATAATGGAAAAAATGGGTCCTCTGGAATTGTGAGAGTATTTCGTCGTAGGAATCGATTGGTCAATTCTACTTCACAAAGTTATAATTTCCTGGGACATTCAAGCTAAGGGCACTTCCTTTTAAGTTAATGGAGACGGATTATCGTTGTATTGGAAAAATACAATATATGTAATAGAAGTTGATATGGAATTAGTGTGGTACTTGCCACCGATGAATAGCTATTCGAAGTCCAACATACGAATGACTTGTCACTGGTCATTTGATGTGTTAGGTTTGGCTCGGGGCAGTATGCTTGAACGTGATTGCAGTGTAAATACTTCGGGGATCCGAAGACGGGGCATGAACTAATACTTTTGCTTTAATCAACTTGCCTGGCCATCGACCACAGTGACATCGGGAGAAGCCCGAGCTCAAAATAATTCCTTGAATTAGCCCTGTCTGTTTCCCCAGTTTTCTAAAACCAGTTAATAGAACTGTTGGGAATTGGGTAAACTAATAGCCTTTAATAAACATTGGATTGAACTAATACTAATGTCATAAGACATATA